>JAEOAD010000005.1:49675000-49897500 GCA_036365145.1 Orientallactaga sibirica | reverse complement strand
GAGTATAATGAGGGATAATACATTACAATTTATAAAATAAATTAATAAACTATAGCTTATTTGATTTTCCCAACATCTCTGCTGAATTTTAACAATGAGAAAAGCCAGGTTCATAATGTTAAGTGGTAACAACAAAGATAAGAGGAGCTAACACTTACTGAGATGCACTACACTGCTCTGGGCTATGTACTTAAAAGCAGTATCTTATCGCAATCATCTTCTCCATCCTTACGCTGCAGACAGGAAACCTAAGCTCAGCTGGTTAAGGTAAGGTTTGAAGGCGGGGGGAGTAGGATCTTAATTCAGCCATTCTCTTTATTCTGTTTTCTGTTGGTTTTTATTCAACAGTCAGAAAGGGTCTAGGGGTTGGAGGCCAGGATTTTAGATACAGCCCTTCCTATTATAGTAGCATTCTTAACTCCATGGGATCAGAGAAGCAGGGTGCACTAGTAACACAAGTCCTGGGCTTTCTCCCAGATATTATGTCTTAGTAGGTGGGAGAACCCCGCTTGAAAAACACCACTGTGAACACCCAGCAACTCAAACTGTCATTGGTAGCACAAACAAAAATGACTGCGGACTCAGTTAATTGTCAGCATCTATATGACCTTTATTTTGGGATATGAATGATCCATCAAGGCTGTGTGTCTCAACATGCAAGGTTTGCTTGCAAAATTGTGGTACAAGGAATATTTCCCAGTGGCTTACAAACATTGCTACTAGCTAGGTGCCTAGCCTAACAAGCATTAGACATCTATTGACTTGGCAATACTTCATGATATATATCCTTTTTAAATAGATGTACAAAAGGAAATGATTTAAAGAAAAATGGTAATTAGTAATAAGTGATGTGACATATGCATATATAAAATTAAATCATGAAGGTAGTAATACCCACACACACACAAAATCTGAGAAATCGTGTCTTTGTGTATCCCAGGCAAGGCAATATATCCAACCTGGAGGTACCATATTCTAAATCAAAATATCATGTTCTAGGGAGATGGCTCAGCAGTTAAGAGTGCTTGCTGCTTAAACGTGAGACTGCCTGAGTTCAATTTCCCAAAACCAAAACAAAAAGCTGGGCATGGCCATGCATGTCTGTAGCCACAGCCTTTGGGCGAAAGAGAGAGAAAGACCTCAGATTAGATAATCTGAGACTCACTAAACTCAAAAATGATAGCTCCAGATTGAAGGAGAGATCCTGTGTCATGGAAGTAAGTATACAGATGAGCAACAAAGAAGGATATTCAAAGTGCTCCTCTGCCCTTAACAAACATGGCACATGCCTATGCATGCATGCATACACACATCTGCACACACATACATGCATAAATAAAATACACAGACATGCACTCAAGATACCTGTTCCATTTCAAGTAATCATTGTTTCCTTGCTTGCTCTCATAACCCACATCCAACTTGTACCCACTATCTAATCCATAAGCTAAGTCCTGTTAGTAGTAACTTTAAAAAGATAGTCAGAATCTGACTTCTCACCACATCATGGCCAGTACTGGGACCCAAGCCTCCTGGACTCTTCCTGGACGACTCCAATAGTCTCTCAGCTGATTCTACTTTTGTCTGGCCCTTCCCACTACTGTTTACTCACTAGCAACCAGGAATAAATTTTAAAACAACAATTGGCTCATATCATTCATCTCAATGTGAGTTTCCAGTAGCTTTTCATAGTGCTAAGAGCACAACCCACTGTGTACACACCACATATCACACACACACTCCACACACACATATGTCTGCTCACATGCAATCTCCTGACCACATAAGAACTACTCCTAGCCTACCTGGCCACTGTCCTCTGCACCTCCTTCCATCTAGTCATAATGGTTTTCTTAATATCCCTAGACCATACTTATCTGGAGCCATTCGCTAGTAATACTCATGTGTCAACTCTGACATGCCTCCTTTCCTAGCTTTGTCCAGGTTTCTCCTCAAATCATCACCTCCTCAGAGGGGCCATCTCTGCTCCAGTCACCTGACCCATCTACTTTCCCTGATCTTCTAGATCGTGCTCAAGTTTCTTTGTAGGATGTGTCTCCATCTGAGTGTACCCAGTTTACAAGGGCACTGCCTGTTGTCTTTTTTAATTCAGAGTATAACCTCCACATTATAGATTGTATACAGTATCAAAAAACCACATTATCCCATTAATACCAACAATTTTATGGCTTTATGCATCAATTAAAAGCAATATAATTAAAATGTTTAAAAATAGTATAATTCCATTAGGGCACAGATTGAATATGCCTGATTCATGACTTCAATAAACATTTCCTTTAAGACTGAACAGATATAATTCCTAATTTTGCCAGTTAAAAGGCCAGAAAGTAGCTGAGCATGGTGGTGCACACCTTTAATACCAGCATTTGGGAGGCAGAGGTAGGAGGACTGCTGAGAGTTTGAGACCACCTGAGACAACATAGTGAATTCCAGGTCAAATCAACCTGTGCTAGAACAAGAACTTACCTCAAAAAGCAAGAAAAAAAAACAGAAAGCAACAGGCAAAAGGTTCCCACGTTCCCACACATCATGGAATCTTAAGGTGTGCACAGTTGACACAAGTTGTGCAGTATGAAGTATGAGATAGCACTGACAGGAGCCATATACATGGCCTGACCTCTGGCAAGAGATCTCCTAATCAGAAGTTTCCTTCCTGGCTTACCAAGTACACAGCCACTAATCCTCCTTCACATAGTTTCTGGATACAGAGAGAGAGAAAAAAAATGAGTTGAAAGAGACCTAAAATAAAGAAGTGGAGCTGGGGAGACAGATCAATGGTTAAAGGCACTTGTTTGCAATGCCTGGTGGCCTAGGGTTCAATTCCCCAGTACATTCATAAAGCCACATGCACTAAGTGGTGCAAGCATCTGAAGTTTGCAGCAGCAAGAGGCCCTGGCTCATGCTTTTCCTCTCTCTCTTACTCTCTCTCCCTTTCTCACTCCCCCTTTCCTCTCTCAAATAAGCAAGTAAAACTATTTAAATATTTTTTTAAAGAAAATGACATAAACAGGAGGAAAAGAGACCCTTGCACTTCCTGAATAAGCTTCCTAGCTCTCTGACTGAATGAAAGCGGCCCTGGGAGAGCTGTGCCAAGTGTCCCAGTTCCCAGCAAGAATCAGGTAGCCCCAGTGGTGCGGCATGAACTCTGGCACAGCAGGATCTGAGGGGTGCACATCTGCTAGAGGAAGGAATGTTTCTCTTGGGCTTCAACACCTTGAAATAGCAAACCATGATGGCAGACAGCAAGAGAAAGGCTTCACGCAATGGCCCAGCCTCATCAGGCTCATTGTCCTCCTGCCAGGGATCTGGCATGCTGAAAATGAATTTGTCCAGTGGCCTTGATTCCTTTCTGCCGCGAGGCCCTTGGGGCTTTGCACTGATTTCCCAACCAAGAGACTTCATGGCCAGTTCCCTGAGGGTGAAAGTGTTTTAAACACAGAGCCAACTGTCTCTGTCCACCCAGGCCCTTTTCCTGTCTTGCTCTACATGCCTCTCACCTCCACATGCCCTAGGAACTCTTGAACTATTTTTTGGTCACAATAAATCCTGAAGGCAGCTAGAACAAGGAAGGACATGACATTCAGAACCAATACTTTAGACTGGAGCTCTGGCATTACTGCCCACTCTGTGAAATGGACACACTTCACCTCTATGATCTAACCTGTGAGAAGCAGTAAACTACAATAACGAAATGAAGCAATGGCTGTGAAGTTATCCAGAGGAATAGGAAAGAGACTATACAGTGTCACACTTTTATGTTCATGGATCTTGTTGGGCATCATGATGAGACTATTGATACTAGTAACAGCAAAGAGCAACATTTGATCACAGAGTCTGCTACCAGGCACCACTGAGAAAACAATGACCATCTTAGTTTCATTTAATCTTTCAAGTGAGTCAAGGTTTGCAGGTATTAAAGCTAGCTTGTCTTGCATGTAAATAAACTGAGGCCTATGGTTTGCCAAAGTCACACATTCAAGTGATGAGGCTGAGATTCCAATTCATGCAATATTCCAAAGATGATATTCCTATCCATGACACAACACTACTCCAACTGCAGGGGAGGGTGCTTTACAGCCTCTGCTAAATCTTATATGCAGAATGTGAGGTGTGTACCTACAACCTCTTATCAGGGTGAGAAGAAATGACTTCAGGACCACAAGCGTACACCTCAAATGAAGCCTGATTCCACACCTGGAAATGGGGTAAATAACACTACTTATCTTCCATGGTTCTGATGAAAAGCTAAAGATCAAGAAACAAGGTATGCCAAACACTGAGCACCCTGTCCAGGATGTAGTATGTGCTCAGTAACTTCACTATCGTAACAACAAGCCTATGCTTGGTGGCAATAGGAACAATCCTTTAGGCTCTGTCTCAGTTATCCCTGGCCCAGGACTTCAGGAGTTAAAGCAGCAGTGAGGGCCCTATGCCATGGTGCCTGGCTAAGGTCTAGGATGGTTCCCACCTGTCAGGCTGCAGCCTGCTGCCAATATGGAGGCCCTGCCATGAGGAAAAGGGGGATATTAGGCCATGGCAAGGTCACATACTGGCTGCCTCTGCCAGTCTAAAACCGGAGAGAACAGATTCCTGAAATGTTTTTCAGGACAAGCAGAAAGGCTTCAGGCTAGTTCAAGAAACCTCATCACCAATCCTCTCACTCAAAACAGCTGGGACCCCATACCATAAAATATTCTGAGGAATATATCCCCTCTCTTCATCCCTGCCCCCAGACAGATTATTGCAGAGCTGAAGAGTCACCGCTAAACTAAGTATGAGTCAATCTCAATGCAGCTACAACAACCGTGCTGCACACAGCATGTCTGCCGAGAGCAAGGTGCAAAAGGCCAGCACCTGACCCACCTAGGATGACACCTGATTGCCTGACTGTGATTGTAGCTCAGAAGACTAAGGTGAAGGCCACAGAAACTTGCATGGCTCAGGAGGGAAGGAAAAAGAGGAAGAATAAGGGCTAAGAGAATACAGGAGGGAGCTGGAAGTGAGGCAGCTCATGGAGTGTCGGCCTCAGGCGGGTCCTGGCAGGAGGAGATGGAAAGCTGGAAGAGAAGACATACTCAGCTGACTGTCTCGTGGGCCAGTGAGCAGGAGGCCAGGCCTCCGTGCTTATTAATGCCTCCATCATCCTCGGGTTTAAAAGGGGAAATGTTCTATTTATAAGTAACCCACCAGGGGAGGCCTGACAGCCTCATGATGGCTCTGATCCCAAAAGGATCTTGGTTACCAGTAGCTGCCTCCTCCTTCCTCTCTACTGTGGGTGTTCTAACAGCAACAGGCTGAAGGTGACTGGAAGTGAAAGAGGGAAATTCCCCTTTTCTGCCCTCTGCTGCTTTCATGAGAATGCGGACTTTTGATAATGAAGGCTGAAAGCTTTAGAAACCTTTTAAAAATAGTGGCCCATGCTATCTCACCAAAGCTTTCCCTCTAATCTTCAAGAATAAACCTTTTTTCTGTATGGCAGATCAAGGGAAGCCAAGGCAGAGATGAAGGGATGCAGAATCAGAGGCTTGGCACTGTGCAAATAGAGCAATGCTAATGGCATCCTTGCCCATCTCCTCTCCTGGACCCTAGTATTGTCCTCATACACGAAGACAAGCCACAATAAAACAGCAGCAGGGAGGCAGATCTGAATGAGGGCCTATAAAGTGCATGCAACACAAACAACACACAGAGTAGCTCTGATGTGCTATCCCTGGATTCTACTGGGCCACATTAACGGCTCAACCCTAGGAAGCTGGGGCCATCAAAGTGTATGGCCCTGGCTCACAAAACCTGCCAACCCTCTTCGATCTTTCTCAGCACCTATGTAAAGATGGATGCAAAGTGGCATATGCACCTATGATCCCAACAAGCCTAAGACAAAGCCAGGAGGCAAATAAGAGGAAGAATAAGGGCTAAGAGAATACAGGAGGGAGCTGGAAGTGAGGCAGCTCATGGAGTGCAAAGCCAGGAGAATCCAAAGCTCCAGGGTCAGCTAGTCTGGTATTTGTCTGCAGTGACAAGAGACCTTCCTCAAATAAGCTGGAAGAAGGGTACAGAAACCTGGAGGTGGCCCATCAGCAGCAGAGAATCAGGTAGGTTGAGTTCTGAACAGTGTCTCTGCGAATGGCAAGACATTTTTATACCACTTGCCAAAACCTACTACCACTTAAAACAAACTTGTTAAAAACAATTTAACCTTGTACTAAATGAGTTAACAAACAACAATCTCTGGGCAAAATTCACCATTACCTACTCAGCAAATAAGGTTTATTGGAAAATACTTGCACTCATGCATTTCCCTGGTGTATAGGGCTGCCTTGGACTAGTACAATGGAAATACTGAGTAGTCCCACAGAACTGGAACTATCCACTCTCTGACCCTTTACTAGAGAACGTGATCAGTGTGCTAAGCAATGGAATTTATAAAAGCAAGAGATGCACTGACCCTCAGGTTTCCCTGTCCATATCAGAATAGGTAAGTAAATCTCAATGGTGATGTGGAAGGTCTGGGTGGCATTAACCCCAAGAAGCACAGTCACCAGGATGGACATGGCACAAAGATGGACAAGTAGCAGGAGAAGTGACTACCTCCCTTCATTCTCTTTGCTGCTCCCTGCAAAGGCAGTTCTGCCAATCCCAAGGGCTTCATTACAGTGGGAATGCCCATGTTCATTTGTTTATTTCTATAGTTGCTTTTTGTAACCCAGGCTAAATCCAAACTCTCCATCATCTGGTCTCAACCTCTTAGTGCCACCATCCCCAGCAATAAGATGTTCCCTCTTTTGAGGGAGTCGTTGGAATGGGTAAGATGATAAGAGGACAAAAATCAAGAGTAGGGGGCTAGAGAGATGGCTTAACGGTTAAGACCCTGCCTCCTAAGCCTAAGAATGCTAGTTCCAATCTCCAGGTCCCACATTTAGCCAGATGCAAAGTGATGCAAGGGCACAATGCCACACTTGACCACAAGGGGGCACACACATCTGGATTTTGTTCACAGCAGCTGAGAGGCTGCTGGCGCGCCCATCTCTATCTGTCTTCCTCTGTCTCTCTCTGTTTCTCTCTCCAAAAAAAAAAAATTAAGAGTAGGGAGCTGGGGAGATGGTTCAGTAGTTAATGATGCTTGCTTGAAAGCCTACCAACCCGAGTTTGATCTTCCTCAGTACCCATGTAAAGCCAGATGCAAAGTGACATATGCAACTGTAATCCCAACACAGTTTCAGCAAGGGGAGGTAGAACCAGGAGAATATAGAAGCTTGCAAGCAGAAGCCACAGAGACCTTGTCCCAAAAGAAAGTGGAGGAGAGGAGGAACATTCAAGGCTGTTCTCTGACCTCCACCCCTCTCCCTCCCTTCCTCCCTCCCTCCCTCTCACGAATTAATTAAAATAATAGAAAAAGTAAGAATTATTACATACTAATATGCCAGATACTGTGCTCAACTTTTATCTTCCCACTGAATTTATGAGGCAGGAGTATTAATATCTCCATTTCTATATGAAAGAAAATGGAAGCTTAGAGGGGCCTGGCACCTACCTCCAAGGATGCAAGGCCTGCGTACTAATCTACAGTAGCCCCACAGCACTCTCCATGGTAACACCTCTCCAACCCACATAGCCAAATCTACTCCAAAGAAAGCATTTCAGATATGTACAAAGAATAATGTACAAAGATGTATAGAGAAGTATTATTCAAAACAGTGAAAGTCTAGACAGGACATTAAAGTAAATTATGATAGAATTCCATTACAGAATATTATACAACCACTACAAATTATACCAATAAACAATTTCCATGACATAGAAAGGTGTTTATAAATTTTTTAAAGACTGGAAATAAACATATTCAGTAAAATGCCAATTAAGTCAAAATTCATATTGACACTAGCAAAGAAGGGACAGAGGAGTGCTCAGCACTGAAACATCTCAAACCTACCTTCCAAGGCTCAAGGTCCACTGTGGAAGAGGGGGCAGAAAGAATGTAAGAGCCAAAGGAAGAGTAGGACTCCTTACAACGTGCTCCTCCAGACACAAAATGGTCTGGATATCCATGAACTCACAGTGCCTGACACTACCTACACAAGGCCATCATAATAGGAGGGAAAGATCATGACATCAAAATAAGAGACTGATTGAGAGAGGGAGGGGATATGATGGAGAGTGAAGTTTCAAAGGGGAAAGTGGGGGGAGGGAGGGAAGTACCATGGGATATTGTCTATAATTAAAGAAGTTGTCAATAAAAAAAAGAAATGCAAGAAATACCTCTGGGTTTACAGATGATTTTTATCAAGGTTTTGAAAAGCAAGTTGCTTATTTCCACAGTATCCTGCAATGAGTCATATTCTTTTATAGCAACAAAGAATATATGCATTAAATCTCATTCACAGTGAGAGTCAGAGATCCAATGTCTATAGCCTATGAACAGCTAGATCTTAAATGCAACTCTACCCAGGGCATTCTCTGTCAATCAGTGTGTGGTTCCCTGTGTCCCAGTGTGAGGGTCAGACTGGCTAACTTTGGTGGGTTCCTCAGCACTATTCAAATACAAATAATTCTCACAAAAGCACTGGATTAAATGAGGGGATTAAGGTTTGGGAGCAAAGAGCTGTCGCTGGGAAGATAGAATGTTTGTTTTTCTGTGCAGTGTTAGGAATCAAAATCAAGACCTTATAATACTAAGTGAAACACTTTGCCACTGCTGTACAGCCCCAGCCTAGAAGTTTGAAGTTTCAGTCTTTCTAGCCTGTATGGAATCCTATTCTGAGCTCACTCTCAAATCCACCA
Organism: Orientallactaga sibirica; assembly: GCA_036365145.1. Classification (NCBI taxonomy): domain Eukaryota; kingdom Metazoa; phylum Chordata; class Mammalia; order Rodentia; family Dipodidae; genus Orientallactaga; species Orientallactaga sibirica. Next base: position 49,888,701 of record JAEOAD010000005.1, on the reverse strand, counting down.
GTTCTGACCATTCTGTACACAGGGTTACATCTGTATCCCTAAGCATTATTGTATATCGAAAGGAAGTGGGCTATCTACGCACTGCTTCTTGGTGCTCTGAACAGCAGATCATACACTGCTGAAAGGCAGAAACACTCATTCTAGTTGTAAGTGTTCTTGTTCCTCAGTGCTCACATATGCCCTTATGAGCTCACAGAGATATTCACTGAATGAGGGACTACAGAAGACTGAATTCTGTATTTTTATCTAGAAGAGAGTTAAGGTTGGAGTATCTAGGAAAATACTGTGTAGTAATGGGAAGTGAACTACTACAACGTCATCTTGCAAAAGTCAGGGGGTCAGCAGTGTGCTGTGCTCTGACGAGCATGCCTATAGCAACAAGGATAGTCGTCTAAGTAATCTAATTACCTATGATTCCTGGAGGAAGCTGGCACTATGAAGACCAGATTAAGAGACCGGGTCCCTGTCCCAATCTGTTAGCCCTCATTCATTAACCAGCTGGAGAAGCAGCCCGCTGGAAAGTAGCAGTTATAGAAACAAGCTTATTGTTTTAGAAGTGGGTAGGCAATGGCATTTATTATTGAAAACTCTAATCTTGGAAATACTGGAATCTTGCAGCAAACCTATCTATTCTCTCTGAAATGTTCTTGGCTTTCTAACTATCCCTCAGTGGGACTACAGGAAATCAGTAGTTGAATTTGAGAATAGTCCACTTCCTTCTGATTGTGACCCTCACTTCTTTCAATTCTCAGTGTCTTTGGACAGTCATTCTCACAAGTGCAGCCAAAGGTTCAGCATGCAACAAGACCCACCAAATGTAGGAGACATGCATCATAGCATCATAGTGGCTAAGGAGGCCACAAAGGGTGGCTGGGAAAAGAGGCCTGGCCTAGTACAACAGAGCCCTTCTCCTGTAACTGTGATGAGGTCAAATTCAGATGACTGGATTACTGACACTGGCAATGATCACTTCCTCAGTAAAGAAGTGCAAAGAGCAACAGACCACAGTTTCTTCCTCTTCTCTATGTATAATCTACTCATTCCTTTTCTACTAGGTCAAAGTTGGAACCACCCCTCAAAAAAAAAACAAAAAAAAAAAAAAACCCTCAGCATGGAGACATTCTGACAACAATCCAGGGAGGGTTCTGTTGGCAGCACAATCCTTGGTGAGGGACTCATGGGAGTGGCAAGAATAGCAGATTGAGTTCTAAATTTAGTATCTCAGGGATCACAACCAAGAACACATAACACAACTTAGTAAAGAACTACAACTAAACTAAAGGATGCTAATCTAAATAAATGGGAAGACCTTCAAATCTCTTGGAGGAGATGACAGTATTATAAAGGAAAGTTGATTTTTCCAGAAATTTTATCTATAAAATACAGTGTAATTTTCATTTTTGAGGAAGGATAGAGATCTACAAATAGCTATGCCAACACTTTAAAAAGACAATAAAGGAAAAGAGGAGGAGGAAAGGAAGGGGGGAAGAAAGGAAAAGGGAAGAAAGGAGGGAGGTTAACAAAGAAGGGAGGAAGATGTAAGTGCACAGAAAAACACAAACCAGAAAGCAAATTTAAAATTTTAAATTATATACTATATAAAACATACAGATCTACAGTATGCACAAAGGCCCTGAGTTCAATCCTTAGTACCACAACCAGTATATATAAATACATGAATCTACAGGTCAACTTTATAGACAAGGAAGGACACTGTACATAACATCAACAGATAACAAGACAAGACCATGTCTTCAAAATATTTAAAATTGGGCTAAGGGTGTAACTTATTACATTACTTAGATAGCATGTTTGCCTAGCTTATGTAAACCCCAAAACAACAAAAATAACACAAAATGTCTAAAGCTAACAAGAGAGTAATATCTAGATAGAAGGGACTTTACAAATTAACAGGAAAAAATGACAACTGACATAAGTAAATGGACAAAGGATGTAAACAGTTAACTAAGAGGAAATTCAAGAGAACTAACTGGCATATAAACACTCTAATGCTTTTGTTATCAGAGAAACACAAACAGAAACAATAATGTTATCACTTTAAGTGTATTAGAAGAGCAAGAAATTAGAAGACAGAGTCACAGCAAGAGTTGGAAGAAATGGAGAACCTTTCATGCCAGTCTGATAGCACTGGCATGATAGACCAAACACTCTAGGCAGCTATTTGCAAGCATACAACAAAGGCTATGCATAGCCAGCAATGGGATCGCAGGGCAACCCAGCGACAGTCTCACAGGAGATAATAGATATTATAGATATGCTCATGTGATGATCCTAATGGTGGTGAGGAACTGAGGCAATGGAGGACATCTTTCCAAACCAGAGACAGTTCTGAGCAGGCAGCAGACAGAAGGCACCATCGAGAGGCACAAGGAGTATTGTGAGCAGCTCCCAACACAATGCTGATAGGAGAAAGGAAGATCAGAACAAGACACAAAACCATTTGTGTAACTTAAGAACAGGCATAGAGAAAAGGCACATTTTCCCCATAATGCACTTAAAAAGTACACATTCGAATAGAGACCTAACCTAAGAGGGAGGGAAAGAATCCTGGCAGGAAAAGAAAATAAAAGGGGACAAATGAATAAATGAATCTAAATCCAAGAACTCATCATGATAACATGCAGTAATAAGGGAGTAAGATTCAGCCTTTATACTTGACATCAAGAAAGAAAACAGAGAAGAAAACAGTAAAAGAAAAATACTTCACAGAAATGTGCACGTGACCATCCTCCCCTTGGGAACTGGAAATACCAGAAGCCGGCACAGGTACTGTATATGCCTGAGAGAAACTTCAGGATCAAAGAATAAATTCAGCAGGTCCATCAATGAAATCCCATTTGCTATGTGCCCCTTCAGAACATTATCTCTCTGTGACAAGATTGCGTTCAAACTACCACCAAAACATTTTCTAGACAGCAAAATGCTACATCATCTAGAATTTGGGTGCTAGACAGTTGGGGTTTGGTGAGAAGAACAATGTCCCATTCTTAAATTCCTATCAAATTGACTTCTTAATTTTTATTTTATTTTATTTATTTTTTGGAGAGAGACACAGAGAGAGATAGAAAGGGAGAGGGAGACAGAGATGGGCGCGCCAGCAGTCTTAGCTGCTGTGAACGAAATCCAGATGTGTGCGCCCCCTTGTGGCCAAGTGCAGCATTGCGCCCTTGCATCACTTTACATCTGGCTAAACATGGGACCTGGAGATTGGAACTGCTGGAGATTGGAACCAGCGTTCTTAGGCTTAGGAGGCAGGCGTCTTAACCGCTAAGCCATCTCTCCAGCCCGACTTCTTACTTTTGAAAGAGTTTAGATTGGGTAACAAACACAAAGTTATGGAAAGACCAAGACTCTAAGCAAGACTGACAGTTCTGGCAGGTAAGCCCATGAGAGGTGTGGGGGGAGACCACAACTTGCTACAGTGAAGAAGTACAACAGCACCAAGGCATGGTGGGGTATCTCATTGGTAGTCACCTGCCTTACATATCCAGGGCCCCAGTCAACTGCCACCTGAGAGGGTTAGAAATTACATGGAAGAGGGATACCAATGCCAAAGCAGGGTAGCACCCACCCATATCCCTGCTCTATTGTTGCAAGCCTGGAATCACCGAGTAACAAAAGCCCTAGAAAAACAAGTCTTACCTAAATAAAACACTACTGAAAATGTGGTTAATATTTTTTACCTCATCTTTTCTTTCATGTTTGCCAGATGAAAGGGCAAGCGGCTAAAGACCACTAAACACTCACAGCATGCACATCTCTGTAGCCTGTGAATAACTTGATGCCAAAAGTAAAGTGCTAATATGTGTCCCCTGAGCTTATTAGCCTCAATTTCTTCATCTACAAAGTAGGTCAAGATTACCTAGTAAGCGTACTGTATGTAATAAATCCCTAGTGCTTGACATACAGTAAATGATCATTTATAAAATACTTATAATAAACAATTCAAGTAACAGAAAAATACACTAGAAGCTGGTGTCTCAGAATAATCCACCTTCCGTCCTGATTTATAGTTTCATAATAAGTTTATCTCCAGACATCAAATAATGTAGTGGTTTGAATGTTATGCCCTCCCCCACCAAAGACTCATGTTTGAACACTTCCCCAGCAAAGTGAAACTATCTGGGAAGATTATGGAACCTTTAGGAGGAGAGCCTTGCTGGAGGAAGCGTGTCAGCTGGGGCTGGGCTGTGAGGTGTTACAGCCTGCCCTTTGTGCGGCTCACTCTCTCTACTTCCTCCCCGCTGATATAAGTATGTGTGGCTAGCGTTCTGCTTCTCCCATGCTCTCCCTGGCATGAGGGGCTCTACCCTCTGGAACTGTACGTTGAAATAAACTCTTTCCTTCCCTAAGTTGCTTCTGATCAGGCATTTTGTCCCAGTACAAATATCTCAACTAGTCAAGTGATTTATTTTTTACAATACATATCATTCTATTGCTTATTGGCTTAAATCAATTAACAATATACTGTGGACACAATTTCTGCAATTATATTAAGATCTCCCTTGTTCTTTTTAAAGGATATATACTATTCTGTAATTTATTTAGCCAGCACCCCTTTGGATATTTAGTCTTGAGCTTCTCTGCTACACAAATATCTTTGCACTTTATGAAATATTCTGGGTCAAAGAATAGTCACTTTTTAAAAGGTTTATAAATCACATTCCCAAATGATTACAGAATGACAGAACCGGTGGAATACCCACCAATGAAATCATTTCAAAGAGAATCTTTCCAATCAGCTGACATGTGAGCAGAGAGAAGCAGGTCTGTAGGGTCCAAGGGTCTAAGGGAATGCATGGTAGAGGACTCCACTCTTATGCACCCTATAGTCATGGAGTTCTAATAGAAGCAGTGTGGCTGGCCCAGCTTGGGGCCTGGTATGGGTAGCTATTAGTTCAATCAGTTTGGCATCCATCTCTCTTACTCTGGTGGCTTTCCTGATTTCCCCCTGGAAAACTTCTCTTCCCACTGGATGTAATACTGTAAAAACTGTGTTGTTTTTCCTCATTGACTCCAGAAGACCCTCTCCTGGCTCCCGCATCTCTAGAGCAGGTCTGTCTGCCCACCTGTGTCTTCAGTTTGCTGTGCTGTGCTGTGATTTTGCTGTTGTTGTTTATGCCCATTAGCCATAGTTAACTTCAAATGCTCTAAAACAATCCAACCTGACTCAGAGGTGGAAAACTACTACTTTCTTTCCTTGAGCATTTATTTACTTTAAAATTTTTCCTTATTCACTGTTAAACATCAAAAAAATTAAATTGTCAATCACCAAATGGGCTAATGAACTGAAAAGACAGTTTACAAAAGAAGAAACACAAATACTTAAGAAATCCAACCTCCCTAGCCATTAGGAAAATGCAAATCAAAACAACCGTGAGAGACCGTTTACCTCAGTTAGAATGGCTAGCAACAAAAAAACGAGACAACAAAAGCTGGCAAGGTTGCCAGGAAAGAGGAGCTCTCATCTACTGTTGGTGGGAGCACAACTGCTGCAGTCATTGTGGAAAAGTGTGGACGTTTCTCAAAATGTTAAAACTAGACCTCACATACGATCCCACCATACCACTCCTGTGCATATGCCTTAAGGACTCCACACTTTACTACAGATATACTTGTACATCCATGTGTGCTGCAGCTGTGTTTACGATGGCTAAGAATTGGAAACAGCCTAGATGCTCAGTGACAAATAAATGGATAATGAAAAAGTGGTACATATACAAACAATGAAATTCTATTCAACAGTATGGAAAAGTAAAATTATGAAATTTGCAGGAAAATGGACAGATTTTAAAATAATCATATTAAGTGACCCAAATTCAGGGAGATCCAAACTCAGACAGATTCAAACTGTATGTACTCTCTGTTGTGTCTTAGCTTGAAATGTCCGTAAGTACGTATACTCAGCAGGGAAAATGTGAATACAACCAAAAGTGAATATAAAAAGATGCGCTGGAAGGGGGGGGATTATCAAAAGAATACTTGTGACATGTAAACAGAAGGCAAAAAAATACACAGGGAGGAAATGGAGGGAAAGAGGAGAGGAGAATAGAATCAACACAAATTATATTTGAAAATGCCATAAATTATCAGTGAGGATAATGATGATTAACTATATGCACTTTTGATGAAATGTATTTCCTTGTTGGTCCTTTAACAAATCTGACTTTTCTCTTAATTTTGAAAGGAAAAGTTATCCATATTCTTAAAATGATACAGGAGATAAGCTATTTTACGTTTCTTTCTTTTAAGTAGTTTTATTTATTTATTTATTTATTTATTTATTTATTTATTTATTTGAGAGAGAGAGAGAGAGAGAAGTGGAGAAAGAAAGAGATAAATAGAGAATGGGCACACCAGGGTCTCCAAATGCTACAAACAAACTCCAGATGTGTGAGCCATCTTGTGCATCTGGCTTATGTGGGTACTGGGGAATAGAACCTGGGTCCTTAGGCTTCGTAGGCAAGTGCCTTAACTGCTAAGCCATATTTTATGATTCTTTAAGGCAGTCCCATAAGATTACTTAGAAGTCAAGCATTTCTCAATGCTCCATAAAGACTGAATGCTTCACAAGGCATCTGTGAGGATCACTAGAGCATGGGTCAAATAAATGTGTTTTAACTATCATGGATTTAATATGAAATTCCACTTGGACAAGCTAACATTGGGCTAATAAGGTGCATCAACAAACTATCCTCTTCACAGAAACATCATGCACTTTAGGAGCAAGCTCCTTAACAACTGAGCCATCTCTCTAGCCCACCATCATGCTATCTGAAAACTACATGATCCATTTTGAAGCTAGGCAATATTTTCAAACACATTAAATTACTTAATCTCAGTATTCTCTGAAATGTGTTGGTCAATTTTTAAATTATTATTTATTTATTTGGAAGAGACAGAGAGAGAATGAGAATGAATGGGTGTGCCAGAGCCTCCAGCCACTGCAAATGAACTCCAGACACATGTGCCACCTTGTGCATCTGGCTTACATGGATACTGGGAAATCAAACCTGGGTTCCTAGGCTTCACAGGCAAGTGCCTTAACTGCTAAGACATCTCTTTGGCCCTCCTTGTTCAATTTTTGAGGAGAAAAAAATACTTCATACAGATCTGTCAACTTACCTACCACAGCCATTGTAAATTATTTCATATAAAATCCACATACAAAGCATTTGACAAAGTCTGCATTTTAGAAAGAAAGAAAAACTATCTTATAATGGCTTTCACCAAAAAACAAAGAAACAAACAAAAACAGAAAAGCTCAGCATTCTGTCTCTCTGAAGAGGCACTGCTCTGTTCTACTGAGTTCCTGACTACTGAATTTCATGGCAGAGCCACCTTCACTTGTTTTCCAAAGTGTATTTTCCAAAGCAAATCTGAGATCAGGGGCCAGGATTTCCATTGTACTCTTGAAGCAACCTGGAAGGAATTTGCTTTATCTCTTATACACCCAGAAAATGATAGGTTCACACAATAACCCAAAAGGATTTTCATTGTAATCCCACCACATTCCGGGTGCCCTTGCAAGTGCTGAGGAAGCACCGTGCTGGAGTAGTCAGGGAAATGTGCTGTGACCTATAGGGCTGCCCAGGGAAAGGTGTTTTTTTTTTGGGGGGGTGTGCACGCATGTGTGCGTGCATGTATGTTTAATCAAAGAGGGACAGTAGCACCTTCTTTCTCCACTGTTAGTATGCAGTCTCCCAAGATGGCTATTACCTCTCCTTCCAGTCCTTTAGACACACTGTATAGGAGGCTTCCCAGCACCCTTAGGCTCTTGGGTTGTTGGACATTAGTAAATTAAGTAACTTTAAAGTGATGATTGGTGCTACAGTTTTACGACCTGGAATCAAGTGAGGTGATGTGCTACAAAACATGCAGGGTTGTTTAAATGCAAGGGGGCACTATGATCTTGCTTAGTGAACAGCTTTCTGAAAGCAGTGGCTTGGGAAGGTGGTGAAAACATCTGGCTACACTGGGGAAATGGGACCAAGCCAGAATGCCCACAGCACCTCCTGGTGGTTCATCGTTGGAGCGGCAGCTTCTCAAAGCCCTCCCCCAACCCTGACTTGAGAAAATTACCCAAGCTCCATACTTACTCCCTTCGCTCTGACTGTCTTTGTTTGAGTTGTAGACCTAAAAAAGAGAAATAGAAATTTTTGTGAATTTTATCTTAATCAACAGGTACATTGTAGAAAACCCCTTCCATTTTGTACTAGAAGATGAAAAGCAGTTTTTGACTCCCAAATTATGAAGCCCCTTCGGTAACTATTTACCTCCTAGCATGTATGTCCGTAGCTGTTCTTAAATTTGCATGTATCAAAGCCACCTGTGGAAATGTGTTATGAAAAAGTTCCATCTTTTTTAAAGAAGCAAATAAAATGATGTGTATAATATAAATTAAAAGGAGAGAATTCAAAATTAGTTACAAATCATTAAGCATTAACTGCACCCCAGGCAATGTGCTAAGCAATTCACATGAACTATCTCACATAATCTACACAACCCTGCTTGGTGGGAGCTGTTATTATCACTTCTTTACAGCTGAAAAATCTGAGGCTTGGAGAGGTGAAGTGAGGTTGCAAAGCTAGTTAGTGGCAAAATGGGTGCAAAGAAACAAACACTTGAGTGTTGACAATGGGGAATGGGAATATCATCTTTTTACTCAAAATGCTTTTGTAAATGTCAATGTTATAGGGATAATATATTATATTTACAATCAAACCCTTAAGTGATTTATAGAAATAAAAAAAAAAAGACAGAGAGAACACGGTCCAAAATAGTAACAGGGAAAGTAACTCTGTATAAACCCAAAAGTGACATGCTGCAAGGGTCAGCCGTAGAGGGTCTTTCATAAAGGGCTAGAAAGTATACATTTTAGTTTTGAGATCCGAGAGGAAAAAAAAAAATCAATATTTTGCTGGAACATATATAACAAGAGAAGTTTTCATAAAATTAAAAATATTATTGAGTATAAGTTTTGGAAAACAAATCTAATGAGAATTATCACTTTTTTTTTTTTTTTTTTTTTTTTTTTTTTTTCTGTCAGGCTTTCAGCTTCACTGGGGTCCATGGCAGTACTCTGTATCATTCAGCAATTGCAAATATCCCCCATAAATAGCATGCACGGTTCATGAGGTACACAAAACCAAGTGGTGGGTTGTGTTTGGTCCTGAGACATAGTACATCTATTCCTGAAATACTGTTGTTATTAAATAAATGGAATCTGTGCTTAAAGAAAGAAAATGATCATGGTCCTAAATCCTTCTTTGAAGGTACAGAAAAGCATAGGATGAAACTGGCCATCATAACTTAGGTACCTACTTATCTATCCACCCAACTCAAGGGATGCTGGGGGCCACTCGTGATTGATAAGCATTTATTTAATCCTTACAGCAATGCAGACCAACACCTCTGAAAAGAAAGCATTAAGCACCCTGAAGAGTTTTCTACCTGCTAAGAAATGTATGTGAAAATGGCGGGACAGAAGCTAGACAATGGGCTCAACTTGACCCTCTAGTTGTCTCATCCTCCTTGCCCTTTTGTGGCCCCACCTATACTGAAGGAGCTACCCAAGAAGATCATTCAATTACCAAACTCTGAATAAAGCAGATCACCTTGCTTTATTATTGGCCAGCTGATGAGAGGAATGGATTTGTTTTGGCTTACAGTCTCCAGGAAGCTCCATGGTGCACAGAAAAGCATGGCATGAGCTGAGGGTGGACTTACCTCTGTCTGCCACAGCAGGCAGAAACAGCAGCAGAAGAGTGAGCTCCACACTGACAAGGGGAAGCCGCCTATAACACCCATAAGTCCACCCCCAATAACACACATCCTCCAGCAAGGCTCCATTTCCCAATCTGCCAAAGCTGGGAACAAAGCATTCAAAAAACACATGAGTTTATGGACCTAATTCAAACCACCACACAATGAAAAGGAGACTGATGCTGGACAGCCATATCCTGAAGGAAGGCACTTCAGGACTTGAGGAGGAGAGTCTGACAATTCCACCACCATCAGTGTACTCACAAAAGCACTTCAGGAGGCTGGGAGAAAGCTCAGTCACGGAAGTGCTTAAGTTTGGTCCCTGTACTCACATAAAAATGTCAGACATGGTGGCACCTGTAATCGCAGGGAGACAAGAAGAGGAGGGTCTCTGGGGCTCACTGGCTTCCTAGTCTAGCCAAATTAGTGAGCTCCAGGCCAATGAGCAACCCTGCCTCAAAAGAGGTAGATGACGTACTTAAGGATAACATCCAAGGTTGTACTCTGGCCTTTACATGCATGAGCACGCACACACACACACATACATACACACACACACACAATCCATACACATGCATATCACACACATAAAAATCTTAGAGATCAGGAGTCATAAGACTTTGATTCTGGCCTAGATTTAACCCCTGGCCATTTGATTTAGCTGAATTTTAATTTCTTCATTTACAAAATGGGAGTGATTATTGAGAGTTATTCTGCTTGCCCCTCTCAAAGCTATTGTGAGCACCAAATATGATTAAATCAAGAGGAATAGAGTAAAAAGCACAAAACAAATTCAAGTGCTTTGGCCTACATTATTAACCAAAAAAAAAACTGCTTCACCATCCCAGAATCTGGGGTAACAGCAAACACTCCCACCAAGTGTAGTATTCCCATTATCTGGAAAAATGAAGAACTTACATGAATTAAGGTTTGCAAGCAGAATCTCATAGCACCATATGAGGATAGCAAAGGGACACCAAATAGCAATTGTTCCCACCATTTGCTTCCAACGGTTTCTTTCATATGGCTAGCAAATAAAAAATACTGCTTTTAAAAGTCTGAAAAAGAGCCAGGCATGGTAACACACACCTTTAATCCCAGCACTCAGGAGGCAGAGGTAGGAGGATCACTGTGAGTTTGAGGCCACCTTGAGACTATACAGTGAATTCCAAGTCAGTATGGGCTAGAGTAAGACAGGCCCTACCTCAAAACAACAACAACAAAAAAGTTTGAAGATATTTTGAATGGGTAAATTCCAAGTTATTTGCAATTCATTTGTGTATATCTAACAAATATTTATGAAGTAAGTACCTGCAATCACCAGCCAATATTTTAAGTGCTGAGAACACAGATGAGCTAGGCAGCTGTGAACTTTCATCACATGAAACTTGGCGATTAGAAAGTCCCTAAAGAAAACAAAATTTCAAATATGCTTTCTTCAAACACTGTTAAAAAAACAGTGGAGACAAGAAAAGAAGGGTCTGTGGGAGTGGTGTGGAGAAAAGCTTCTCTGAAGAGGTGGTGTTTGCATGAGAGCTGAATAATGAGAAGGGGAGCTTCTTGGGAAGGCCTAGGAGTCAGTATCCACAGGTTCACAGGTTGTGAGATGGGCAAAAGAGCCTTATGAAGGGAGGAGGCCAATGTGGTGACAATCCATGCAAGGCAGAGAGGTGCAGGTGCTGAGGCTAAGGCAGGAGGGCAGCAACCTGGTCCCGCAGAGAGTCATCCTTGTGGTAAAATGGGTAGCCAGGCAATGGCCAGGCCAGCCACATGATGGTACATCAGTAACCTTGACAAGGAAGGGACGAGGCAAATAGGGGAAGAGACTCTATTTTGGCAAGTTCCCCTCCCCCTTCAGACCTTCCTTGATCACTGCTCTTCTTCCATTCACTGCAAACATTCTATCCAAGAGAAACTTGCTCCTATTTAGAAATGGCAAACTCCAGAAGTAATAGTACAACAGAAGGTTCTCAGCTCTCCTTAATTAGGAGTCAAATCCATGCCAAATTACTTTCCTTCTAGGATTGCTAGGTCTCAGGAGACCCTTGCCTGGAACACCCACTTTCTGAGTTGGAGAGGTGTGATCAATGAGCCGAGGGCACTAGAAACATGTGCTGTCTGGTCCTATGAGGTCAAATTCATCTCTGTCTGATTTGGGTAAATGAGCCAAAGACAATGAGCTTTAAAATGAGGCTAACAGACTGTTTGTCAGGACTATGGGGCCACATGGCCCAACAAATTTGCTAGGATGGTGACCAGCCTCACCATCATTCAGGCTAGATGGTGGCTTGGGCACAGCACCACACAGGAATGGCTTTGCTACTCATAAAGTGCCTCACATGACAGCTAACCCTTGGAACACGGTACGGATCAGGTCTAGTGATAGCACCACTGGATGAATTGGAATCTGAGGCAAATAGCCTGTCACAGAACAGAGCTGGTGAGTGCCTCTACTAGGATGTTCTAGTCCCCTTCATCTACCCAGATAAGGTCAAACAGCCAGAAATACTGAGACTCTCCAATGGTCAGCACAATGATTGATATACTGACAGAAGAAAAGGGTATCCAATGACTGGTTCAAACTGGTGAGTTCTAGCTGATAAGAGGCCCTGTCTCCAAGAAGGTGGACAGTGTTCCTGAGGATGACACTTGAGGTTGTCCTCTGGCCTCCAAACATATGCTCACGTGTACATGTGTGAATGCACACCCACATACATATACACACATAAAAATGACTGGCTGGCTCTGTGTAATCTTCTCCCTCTCTCTCTCATGGTTGCCCATTAGCATCCAACTGAGACTCAGAGGCCAGAGCACTATTCTAAAGTAAAAGGTCCTTGCCTGTGACTTTGTCAGGTGACTAGCAGTTCTCTCAGACATGTATGCTTTCAGGAATTCCACCCAATAGCTCCGTTTTCACAGGATAGAAACTGGCTCTCTAGAACCAGTTCAGGGAACAATGCCTGGATTATGGTTCCTGGGAAGGCAAGATAGTCGGTGTACCGTCCCAACAACCCAGCTTAAGCTGAAGCCTATATGTCCCAATTGGCCAGGACACTAAGACCTGGCCATAATGGAGTGTCAGAACCTTCTGTGGCTTTGTGATCATTAGTGCACATAAAGCCTAGTTTCAGCTAAATACTGAACATGAAGGTTGCTATCAACCATGCCAATGAATACTTGTTTTCAAGTACATGCTTCAGGAGAACAGAAATTACATGTGTTTATTTTATCTTATCAGGGTCTATCTGTGAGTCATTCAAGAGCAATTCCAACAGACATATCAATTTAACATGATGATGATGACAAAACCCCGCTATGTGTCAGACATAGGTATGCTCTTGTTTCAGCCTCACATTACCCGAAAAGTTCTTGGCAGTATAGAACAAGGAAGTGAGGCCACTTGCACAAAGTGAGGCAGTTAGAACTGAGAAGAGTCCATAAAGGAACTCTCCCATCTGTCTCCAGATGCTAAACACTGATCCACAAATCACATGATAAGAAAGACATGGTGGGGGTGATGATAAAGATGATGAGATATCGTGGGCAGTCAGAGTAAGTGAGTCACTAGAAGAACTTGCTCTGAGTCAGAGAGAAAATGAAACTGGGAAGGGCCTTCAGATGTTAGTCTGAAGTATGCAGCACTAACCCGTGCAACTAGCTGCTAACGCACTTGAAAGCAACACCATGTCCTCCCAGAGCCACCAAGCTCCAGCACTCCAGGCCAGCAAACTAGGGCTGGCATACAAATCACAGGGCCCTGCAATTCCATGAATCCTCACACAGAAACTACAATAGGAGAACAATTTAATTAATAAGAGGGTTGCAGAAGACCTTCAGATGCTTCCTCTGCAATAAGATGTGATTTTGCAATAAACCCTCTTCACTGCTGAGCCAATTCAATTTACATGTCCCTAGAGGATTGAGAGAAAATACACAGCGTCACTTGGATTCCCAGAATTTTTCTATGGGTAACCTTTAGTACCATTATCCAAGCTGTACTGAGAAAGCACAGGCAGGCACTTGTCCTCATGTATAAATTAAAGGCATATGTAAACGGCAATTTGATAAAACAATCTGACTTTTTCTTTTGGCACATAGCTTTATTAGCACTTGGCCACCCACTTCAGATGAAAATGGGCAGAAATGAAAGTATTAGATAAATTATATCAATGGGCTCATAGGCAAACATTTAAAACTGTTACCCTTATCTAACCTGCACTGAACTCAGCCGCAAACTGAGGTCTCTTCTAAGTAGCCTGGGATATGTGAGCCCCTCCCAACTGGCTGTTCCATAGACACAGTGAACAGAGCTATGAGCCAGCACCTCAGAACACTACGTAAGCTGGTTCTACACTGCTGAACATGATCCTGTCCCTCTGTGACACAAAGGACCCACAATTACTACAGACTGCACAGTTTGTTGACAGAACCTTTCTATGTAGCCCAGGCTTGAGCTTTCAGCTTTAGCTTCCCAAGTGCTAAGAGTAACATGTGATCCATCATAGCCTTAATTTAAACTTCTTTTCCAATCAATGGTAAAATATGTGCAATAATCTAGGTTCAATATCCAGTTTTACCATATATGGCCTACACATATATATAACTTGACATCCTGGACCTTGGTCTTGCCTTGCATAAAAGAAGAATACTAATTCCCAGCCTCATAAGGTTTTGTGAGAATGAAGGAAGCAAATCTGATGGCCACAGAGCATTCTATAAAGATTAACTTTGAGCACTGTCTTCATCATTATCCTCCTTTTTCCTCCTTACTTCTTTAAAAAAAAAACCACAAAACACACAAACAAATAAAAACCCCTTTCCTGGTGACGAAAACGTATTCCTTATGGGATAAATAGCTAAGGACAGGAATGCAGTATGTAGGACTCAGGGCCACTGGGCTCATATCATTAGCAAAGGCATAGATCTAGCAGTGACTAATTAAAGAACAAAGAGAATTGAAGATAACATCTAAAGGCGACTTTTAGAGTAATGATTCTCAAATTTTTAAGCAACATTCAAAAATAAAATAACCACCAATAACTTTTTTTCTGCTTGACTATGCCCTGGGCTCTGAAGCAACAATGACTTATTACTTCATTCTCAAGCCCATAAGTACTTCTACTACCTTGGCCCATAGCATCACTTAAGTTCACTACCTTCCCAAGGTTACACAGCAGGTTACAGAATCATGATTTGCAGTAGATAGAGCCCTCCACACTCGATTCTGTATACAGCCACAACTTCCCCACCCAGTTCTGCTTTCCAGAAGAAAACAGCCTGGTTATTATCAAAGAAATCAAAAGAAGCTAAGCAGTAATTAAAATGGCAACAATGCAACCATTCTGCAAGAAGGAAGTTTCTATTCAATTTAAACATAACAGTAACTTTACAAACTTCCAATTAATACCAGTGTGGCAGCAATTGAAAACTGCAACCAGCTTGTGACAATTTAAGATTCCCAGCAAGCACCCTTCCTAAAATGGATGAGCACACAGAAAGAACTGGCTGGCGGTGCCAAGGACAGGGGGAGAGGGACTCTCAGTAGAGCATCACAATGAAACTAATTACAAGCCAAATTCAGAGAGTTTTAATAACACTCTGGAGAAGTTACCATGAGACACTGTGGGTCTAGGGAATGCCACTCAAAAACCCGACAATGGACAGAAACCATATGGATCTGGAAGAGTTCCCTTTACTGGCTGTTCACAGACAACACATGGAAAATCATTCAACAAGTAACTGAGTCTGAGGGAGAGAAGATAGCTCAGCTGGTAATGTGTTGGCCTTGCAAGTATGAAGACTTGAGTTCAATCCCAAGAACCCATGTACAAAAGACAGGCATACAGTGCATACATGTAATCCCAGAGATTCTTGGGTCTCACTAGCCAGCCATTCTAACCTGAAGGGAAAGCTCCAGGCCAGTGAGACAGCCTGTCTCAAAAAGGCAGACGGCAGCCAAGGAATGACACTTAAGGTTGTCCTCTGGACTGCACACACACACACACACACACACACACACTCACTCACTCTCTCTCTCTCTCTCCACAAAAAGAGAAGTAACTGAGCTTGAAGCATGGGGTAGGAAACCAGTTTGAACAGCTTGGAGTAAATAAGGATGTATCTCTACTTGAAAGAGTTTGGGAGTGAGTTATGGGGGTCCCCTGCTCTCACTAGAAACGCGCCTCTCCTCCCAATGGTATTAGTAGCAAATATGGTCAAAAAGCAGAAAGAAATGGCACTCGCTACTTTTCCCTATCTTGGCTTGTAACACTCTCCTTGAGTTTTTGCTTCCCAAGGCTACCAGCACTGCACACGCTACCTGAGGAAGGCTCTCTCAAAAGAAAAGCCAGTAAATATACTTGAGGCTGGGGAGAAGGTTCTGTAGATAAAGTGTATGCTGTGCAAGCATGAGGACCAAAGTTTAGATCCGTAGAATTTACCTAAAGCTAGATGCAATGGAGTGAGTCTGTAATCCCAGTGCTCCTATAGCAAAATTGGGAGGCAAAGGCATATGCAGCAGCAAACAACAAAGAGACACTATCTCAAACAAGGTGGAAGGCAAGGATCAACACTAGAGTGTGTCCTCTGACCTCCACATGCACCGTGGCATGGATGTGTACACTCACATACAAGCACATACATATATATGAATGTATACGTGATGGCACTTTGCAATAACCTATTTCTGAATAAATGTGAAGAGCCTGGTCTTGCTCTGCAGAGCTCCACATAAATAGAATTCAATAACTGGCATAAAACGGGTCACTCAAAATGTATTAGGTGTCGGACAGGTGTGAGTTTAAAAAAATAAGGAAATGGATTTCTTTTTTTAAAACCCCAGGCTAGAGATGGTAAGGATAGCTATGTGGCCAGACATAAAATGTAAGCCAGGGATACTGTATCTTAGCCTTCTGGAAAATTCTCAAGGGATCTTTACCTGAAAGGGGAATAGAAATACAGCTTCAGGTCTTATGATGAGAAAACAGAGAACAGATTTTCCTATTCAGCTTAACTCAAGGCCAGCAAAAGCCCTCACACAGCTGTTTACTCTCTGTCACATACTAGCTCCACAGGCCACAGGTGACAATTAAGGTGGCCACTAGTTTCAGAGCGCTGAGGTGAGGGCTGAGGAAGGGGCCGCCTGTACTCGACACCCCCTACAACCAGAAGCACCTCAGGCACAGCAAACCAAATGCCTGTGTCCTGAGCTTTTCAGAATGAGAGCCCACTGTCAGCCCCTGAAGCCATTCTGCACACTACCGCAATAGCATGCCAATGAATAATAACTGCTCCTTGCTGTTCAACAAGGATGATGGATGGAAAAACAAACTTGGTTTCCATTCGTTCAAGCAGCACCTGCTGCTTTGCAGCATGTGGGCAGAAAAGGCTTCTCTCTTCAGATTATTCCTCAGCCATGTGAGAGAAAAATGAAGTGTTTTGGGCACCTGTGACTAACACTGCTGCTTGTTACCCATGTCCCTCTCTTTCTCAGGATCACTGTACTCTCCTAGAGGAACCACATGCCCCCAAGTGCATGTGGTCTACTTGGGATCAACCTGAAATCTATCGTCAGGTTTGGCCATGTGGCCCAGTTTCTATATCCTAGTAAACAGGATTCAAACCAAGCTAAACACAGCAACTGTTGTTGTTTTTATGCGTGGGTGTATGGTGTGCATGTATATGTGTGCAAACTCATGTGTGTGGGGGTGTAGCCCAGTGTTTGATGCCAGTGCCTTCATCAAACACTTTCCACCATATTTTTAAAGACAAGGTCTCTCAATGAACCTGGAGCACACCAATCCCGCTAGCCAGCAAGCCCCAAGGGTCCTCCTGTCTCCACCTCTTCCATGCTGGTATCACAGATGTGTACTGCCACATCCAGCTGTCACTTGAGGGCAGAGGTCCAAACTCTGGTCCTCATGCTTATACAACATGCACTTTACCTACTGAGCCATTTCCTCAACCCAGCACTTGCTAAAAGAATGGGATACATTTCTAATGCTTTAAATGGCCACATCTACATGGAGGCAAATGGATTTTGAGAGGAGGGGAGGGAACAGAAGAAAGAAAATCAAGAATCACAATAAGAAGGAACACTGGACTTCAATATCACTTAAGACTTTTTACTAAATGTATCCAAAGTTCATCCCCACCTTCCATAATAAGCCAGTAATATCCTTTTACTTCTGTGTCCCTGCAGCTCACAGCCAGGAGTTGTAACAAACACAAAAGGTGCATGCAAGAAAAGTCTTACTTGAGTTCCACAGGGAAATTCTGAATGAAGGAGAAAGATGTACAACAAAGTAGAATGGGAAAGAAACTGCATTCATGGCATGTTTGAGTTGTTCCTTTTCCACGAAGCAATTAGTCTATGCTTTATCACTTGATCACTATCATTTATCTGGAGCAATTTATTCCTTGTCCCATTTCTTCTTCTGTTATCCTAACCTAAGGCAGATTATTTTATTTTTGCCTTGTTACCTGGACCTTGACACTGGGCTTCTCCTAAGGCTTCCTGGCAAAATGCACACACACACACACACACACACACACACACACACACACACTCTCTCTCTCTCTCTGTGTGTGTGTGCACGCACGCATGTGCGTGCTCTGTTTTGATGTGCATACTGCTCCTGTAAGATGTTTCAGATCTACAATTTGGTTGAAACAGCAAAGCCTTCCAGACATCACAATATCAGGCTTCAAATTCCCAAAGGTCTGTCATGTGGAAGCAGGGACACATGCACTTTCATGAACAAAAATGAAGGTCAAGGTATTCCCAAGAAAGCAGGTTATGGGTAGCTATCCATAGCTGATTGTGCTGAGCTCTTTGTGTCCACTATGGCACTGGGGATGGCCTGTCATCACTCTGAATTCCAGGATTGAGCAATTCTTCATCAAAAAAAGGACACCCTGGGCATTCATGAGCTGTTACATGTAGTTACATTTGCAGGCTATGATAGGTGGCTACCAAAACAGGGTAAACAGATTTGAATGAAGCAATTAGGAAGGGATGGGAAGAGTTGCAGGTTTGGGAGACTTAGCAGTAAGACCTGGTTCTACCACTTTTGAGCTCTGTGCCCTCAGCCGATCATTCAACATCTCCAAGTCTGTTTGCACATTGTAAAGTAGAACTAAGTAACAATACTTTGTGAGGACACGGGAGAATTAAAAGTAGCGCTCATAACACCTGAAAATATTAAAAATGTTACTTGCCTTCTCTATTCCACAAAGACTTCCTAACTTCCTTTGTGGCAGCAAACCATTCCCATCACACCCTTCTTTGATCTCTCACTGCCCATAGCTAATTCTACAGACCATAATTCTATAGACCATAACACTTCTGAGAATAATTTTTCATTCTTCATCATTTCTAATCTGTTGGAGAACAAGGTCATTCCTATCTCTATCACCTCCACCTCATCTTCCACCACCTTCTCCTCTTCTTCTGTTTCTTCTATCACTGCCTCCCTGTCTCCCTTTGCCCTTTTCCTCCCCTTTCTCAGTGTCTGTGTGGTCTACCTGCCAACAAACAATGCTGAGCATATAGTCAGTGTCCTCCCCTCCCCACAAAAAAGTGACTCCTGATCAAAGGACTGGGGCTTAAGACAGGAGATGCACTTTCCTTTGTCAGGTCCTTCTCTTTGGGTCATAAATGGGTCATAATGACCTTGTTAAGCAAATTATCCCTACAGCAAATGCCTTGCCATTCTGAGTGCCGCTGGCACACCAATTAAACTGTGATTTTCAGGATAAAGGTGGGACAGCACCCCCTTGAGCATGCAGATGGTAAGTGCCACCCAGATGCCTGGAGGTGAGGAAGGTTATACATTTTAACTTGTTTCAGTCCTAGTAAATTAAGGGTTATTAACAATGATTGTTGTGGGCACTCCTCCTCCCCCCCCAGGTTTTGATTAGTGTTATATAAACACTGTTGCCATAGTTATAATTCAGGAAGCTTTGCTGTTTGACCTCAAGAAAAACTCAACCTCAAATCAGGAAAACACTGACTCTAGACCACAACAGATCATCAGAGAGTAGGATCTGCCAAATTCCTTCAAGCTTCTAGAAGGAACTACTGTATTTTGGGTAACAGGCAAGCAACAAGAGGAGGAAACACTGCAATGTTATGCAATTTCCTTGCATTTCATATTCAGAAATCCTGAAAACCCTTTACAAGCAACTTCCCAAGCTTTCAACTAAAGATTGGTATCACAGCCAATGTAAACAAGAGCTAGATGTAAAAAAGTAAAAAATAAATCCATGTTCAAATTTTTAAAAAGTATTTCAGGGAGAGTTTAAAGGCAGCAGAAAAGCCCAAGCTCACTCAGTCTGTGCAACAGTTAAACAGATGGTGTGTGAGCTAATGTGGCCCTAGGACATGGCCAGGTCACAATATGAGGAGACTCTTCTGGCTCTAACATTTCCTGCTTCATGCTGATGCGACATGAAAAAGTATGGGGGATGGGGACTTGTTATAGTCCTTCGGCACCATTTCTACAGGCAAAAGAGGGACCACCTTCCGTGCCACAGACATTCTGTAATGTGAAACAGAAAATGTCTCTGTGTTCCTTTTCTGTCCCCTCCCCCCATGCCCTTGGAAGTTACAATAACAGAAGAAAGGATCTGTTTTGTGCTTTGGAAGACTGCAAATGAGAAATTTCTCAGTGTAGTATGCAGGCCCCAAAGGTAGGAACTCCAAGTTCAGCTGCTGCCAGAGAAGGGCCTTCCAGAAACCTGAACAGAGGAGGAGACACTGCATCCTATTGCTCTTTCCTTTCCACTGTACCTCCATCTTCAAGGACTCAGGGCAAGGTCACTGTACCATCTATACTGTAATATGAGTTGGACTGAAGTCAAAGGAACTCAAAACATGTCCTTGATCTCAGAACCCCTACAAGGCCCTCTATGAGGCAGGTACTGAGAGAGAAGACTGGGTTTCCTTACCAAGGGCAGCCTACTGTTCTAGATGCAAGACTCAAAGTTTCCTACCTCAAACCTACAACTAAACCTGATACCATCTAATCCATGTGCTTGGAACGGGGATTCTAAAAATTATTCATTTTTTTATCCCACTGTACCAAGATATGTATGACTCTTTTTAAAATTATCTAACATGTAATGATTTTATCTATCAGTGCTCCTGTCCATTCTTGTCTTTAGCTATCATAAATAAAGCTGCTTCAAAAACTTCTGTGCAAGTTGTTTTGAAGGCACACAATTTAATTTCTCGTGGGTAAGTACATAGAAGTGGAACTGATGAATCACAGGGTGGAATTTTTGTATTATTAAATAAACTTTCTCCAAAGTGGTTGTACTATTACACACTCCCACCAGGAAGGAATGAGTTTATTATCACTCCACTTTCTCGCCAATATTTAGGATTGCCAATCTTTTAATTTTCACGTTTCTGTGATATGCAGTCATTCCACAATATAATTTTATTTTGCGTTTCCCTGTTGCTTAATGATGTTAAGCAATTTTCATGAGCATATTGGTCATTCTTAGCCTTCTTTTATGAGATGTCAAAACCTTTGGTCCATCTTTTAATTAGCTTGTTCTTTTTACCACTGAGTTTTATGAACTCTCCATATATTCTGGATAGGTCTTTTTGTCCAGTGTATGTTTTGCAAGTATTTTCTGCCATTCTTCAGCTTACCAAGTGACCTTTTTTGTGAAACTAGGGTCTCACAGCAAACCCAGCTGACCTAGAACTCACTCTGTGAGACTGGTCTTGCATTCGTGGCAATCCTACCACATCAGCTTCCCGAGTGAGTGCTGGGATTAAAGGTGTGAGCCACCACAGCCACCTCCAAGGGACTGTGTGTGTGTACATACATGCATACATGTGCACATGTGTGGAAGCCAAAAGACAACATTGATGTCATCTTTAGGAATACCATTCACCTTTTTAAGACAGGGTATTTCATTAACTAGAAACCACAAAACATGATAGACTGGCTAGTCAGTGAGTACCAGGAATCCTCTCGTCTTTGCCTCCCTGATGCTGGCATTATAGACATGTGCTAACACACCCAGTATTTTTACATGGGTACTGGGATTAAAACTCTGGTCCTCATGCTTACAAGACAAGCATTTTACCAACTGAGCTATCCCCCCCATTTCCCACCAAGTAACTTTCTTAATAGTGTATTTTGATAGGCACAAGTTTTAAATTTTAATAAAGTAAATTTTTGGCAGAGCCAGTTTTCTTTGTCCTATTCTCTTCCTACCCCCCAAAAAACCCTTTACTATCGCAAGATTGTAAATATTTTTGTCCTGTGTTTTCTTCTGGAGACTTTATAGCTTTGGCTTTTATGTTTATGAGCCATCTGAAATTAACTCCCCCTAATTCCCTTAGTTTGTAAATACAATTTATAAGCACTTCTGAATCAGCTCACATTTTAAATTCTTTGGTTTAAATTAGATCTTTTGAAACAAGCAGAATTAACCTACATAGTCCTCCTCCTTTTCATTCTCTTCCTCCCCACTTCCATCCCTGCCATAAAGTTTGCCTACTACAGAATAGGTTCAAGACACTTCTGAGAACCATCATAATATTAATGAGACTGTCATTTGCTTCCTTCCCTGCTCAGCTCATAGGACAAGTGGGTACATGTGTTGAGCATTATAAAATCCCAAGCACAAATGATGACATGGCTCCCATATATAAGCTGTGATCTGGACAGGGAAGGAGTACAGAAAGTTGATGTGTAAGGTGGACTTGTCCAGTGAGTCTTTCACTGACATACCAACTGGCTCTGATTCATTAATTCATTTTCTTTCTTTCTCTCCCTTCCTTACCCCCCTTGAACTTACTTTCCTAATTTATCAAAAAGGGGCTTAAAACAGACCAGCTTTGAAATTCTAAATGCTATCAGATCCTATCATTTTTAATATCCCACCATCAAGAATGAACTACTTTAAGCCTTTACACAGAGATGGCAACATCTTCAATCTCATAGCAAGCAGCAAAAGTGGGATTTGCTGACAAGTGGTTAGGAAAGAAGTCCTATGAATTTCAGAGGAACAAGGAAGGAGACCTGCTAAGAATGGGAGGCTGCTATCAAAGATCATTCAGCTTACTGAGCCACATTATCCAAAACCAACCTGCACTAAAGGGGCCCTAATGACATCCATGTCAAAAGCCAGAGCATACTGTACACAAAGCCACCAAGCTCCAGTCCAAGCACAGCCTGCATAAAAAGGCCACAAAGAAGACTAAGCGCAGAGAGTAGGATGAAGGAGCCTGGGCCATGTCTGTCTTCCAGCCTGAATTCCAGAGCACAGCAGGTCAACAAAGAAGTCCAAAGGCTATTTCTGAGACTTTTCCTATTACCCTTGGTAGATGGATCAGATGTGCCCTTAAATGTCTACTTTTCCTGACCTGTGCCACCCAGCCCTGCTTCCTTGGACTCCTCTGGCTTGTGCAAACTTTTGTAACTTAAAAAAAAATTATATATGTATGTATGTATACATTGCAAGACATGGTGGTGCCTGCCTTTAATCCCAGCACTTGGAATACAGAAGTACAAGGATCATTTTGCATTCAAGACCACCCTGAGACTACATGTAAATTCTAGGTCAGCATGGGATAGTGAGACCCTACCTCAAAAAATCCATAAAAGAAACAAATATACACACACAATATAAGTATAGTATGTGAGGGCTGGACAGATGGCTTGGAGGTTAAGACACTTGCCTGCAAAGCCAAAGGACCTAGGTTCAATTCCCCAGGACCCAGGTAAGCCAGATACACAAGTGGCGCATGTGTCTGGAGTTTGTTGTCAGTGGCTGGAGGCCCTGGCACACCCTTCCTTTCTTCCTTTTTTTTCTTCCTTCCTATCTCAAATAAATAAAAATAAAATTTTTTAAAAATTAAAAAATATATGTGAAAAAATGTACACACCTTTACATAATGTCAGCTCTTAATTTTACAGTATTTATGTTCTATTAAGTCACAACAAACACTGAATTAGCAAACAGAAAACCATTTTTCCTAAGGGAAATTCAGGGTTAGGATTCTGTGAGCCTCTTGTTATATTTTCATTAATCAACATATAACTGTTTTATGTGGGTTTCTGTTTATTTTTTAAATAGTATTTATTATTGGAGAGAGAAAGAGAGAGGGAGAGAGGGAAGGAGAGAATGGGCATGCCATGGCCTCCTACCACAACAAATGAATTCCAGATGCATGTGCCATGTGTGCCTGGCTTTGTATGGGTACTGGGAAATCAAACCTGGGTCGTTAGGCTTTGCAAGCAAGTTCCTTTAACCACTGAACCATCCCTCCAGCAATGAATTTCTGTTTAAACTCAGTCAATAGCTTACTCAGGCCTGAAAAAGGCTCATCCAACATGTATTTGCATATGATGCCAAAGGCTGCCTAACAACCCTCATCCACTTAAGAACATTAGACAGCACTTAAGCACAATCCTTAGAGATCAATTTAATTTTTTTTAAAAAAAAAATCACAAAAGAAAATACAAAAAAGAAGTAGCACTAAGGTGCTTGGGAGCTGGCTCAGTGGGTAAAGTGCTGACCACACAGCGTGAGTACCTGAGTTAAAGTTCCCAGCACTCACATAAAAGCCAGGCATAGTGGTGCACACCTGTAATCCTAGTGCTGGGGAAGCAGAGACAGGAGGATGACTGGGGCTCACTAGCTAGCTAGTCTAGCCAGATCAGTGAGCTTCAGGTTCAGTGAAAGGTCCTGTCTGAAAAGTTAAGATGGAGAATGAATGAGGAAGACACTTGGTATGAACTTAGTATCCACATAGATGCACATACCAAAAAAGTGGCACTGAAGAGATCATGAAAATTTCATTTCTCTCTAGAAGGAGAGCTAAAACCAGAAAGAAAGCATCCTTGTGTACAATATAAGTTGGGAACACACCCATCAGAGAGATTGTTTCACCACTATACACATGTCCACCAATGAGAACACACAAAACTGAGATCAGAATCACAAATGAGTTTAGCAGGAGCTGGGGAGATGGTTCAATGGATAAAACACTTGCTGCACAAGCCTGAGGATGGCAGTTCAGATCCCCAGCACAAATGTAAATGCCAAATTAGCATGGAGACTGGCTTGTAATATAAGAACTAGGAGGTGGAGATGGGATCCCTGAGACAAGATACTGGCTAGACTGGCTGAATCAGCAAGTTCTGGGCTCAAGTGACAGAAGATGCCTCAGTAAATAAAGAAACAGCAATCAAGGAAGAAATCTGACATCCACCACTGGCTTCCATGTACACACATACATATGTACCCACATTCATAAACCTTAGAAAGTACATCACACACACACACACACACACACACACACACACACTACACAAAAAGTTAATAAATTTTAGCAAGAGAATTTCCAAGTATGGAAGTATGGAATCATGAATAATGAGGCCCAACTTTATAGATACATGTTTTGAAAGCAGTTTTGAAAGAGAGCTACATTCATACACATGTACCATCCATCATTTGTGTATGTGCTACCACACCTGAGTAGTTCCAAGAATGTGGGCTGTAGGATACAGTGTGTGCTCAACATAACTAGGTCTGCAATGGTTTGGATGTACCAGCTTATGCTCCCAGCAAAGATGTATTATGCAAGTTTCACTGCCACTTCTTTTAAAAAAAACAATTATACCTTAGGGCTGGGAGATGCCTTAGTGGTTAGAGGCACTTTGCCTACAAAACCTGACAGCCTGAGTTCAATTCTTCAGTGCCCATGTAAGGCCAGATGCACAAAATGATGCATGCATTTGGAGTAAGTGGAAAGAGGCCCTAATGTACCCTTCTCTCTTCCTTTCTGCTAATAATTAATCAATAAGCATGTTTTTTTTTATTTTTATTTTATTATTTTTATTTTATTTTATTTTATTTTTTTTATTATTTATCTGTATGTGCATGGTGTGTATGTATGTATGGGCATGTGCTTGCCATCATGCATGTGAAGATCAGAGGACAACCAAATTTCCTTTCATCTTCTCTTGAGACAAGGTCTCTCTATCTCTCTCGCTACTGTTTCTTGTCAGCTTCGGGACTCTCCTGGCTCTGCCCCCCACTACCATAGATACGTTAGCTGTTTTGCATTTGGATTTATGTGGGCACTGAAGAAGATACTTTTAACCACAGAGCCATCTCCCAGATCCCTAAAATCTAAAAACTACAAAACAAACAACAACAACAAAAATTCTTCCTTAAAGCTCTCATTTATTTCTCTCTTTCTATATACAACACTCTGAACTCTCATGCATTCTTATAGTTTCAACAGATGCCTTTAGACATAGGGCACCTTATCTGTGCATGTGCCACTGCAACCTCTCTCTACTAGTCTCAAGTAGCATGCTTCCATTTATAACCTGCTTGCTGATCACTTCCACATGGGAATTTCCATGCACTTCAAACCCAACCTCTATAACTCCTATTACTACTCAAAAAGACACTTCTAGATACAGAGGGAAGGATAGCACATTGGAACTTGTGAACACAGTCAAATTAGTACATACTGTTGGCTGACTTAAGGCCACTAAACAGAAAAAAAAAATGTACAACACATCAACCTGCTTTATCTGCACCTCACTGCCCCATCTGTAACATGGAAGCCATGCCCTCTGAATGGAAGGGTGAGGCAGCAGCAGTGAAGCACCTTGTCTGGCACAGAATAAATATGCTCAGCAAAGAATCATCACTAATCCCCATCTCAGTGAATGGCATCATGTTTACCTCTGTAACTGGGCCTAAAATCCCAAAGTCCCCTCTTTTCTCTCCACCATAACTGATGTCTGTTTTCATGATGGCCAAATGTGCTCCTCTCTTCCTGGGGTCCTGAGCTTCCCACTCAGGAGGGCAGCAGCTCTGGCTGAGAATGCCTTCCTGCTGGTTTCACTTTTGCCTTCCCCTGACCAGCACATTCTTTATGTGGTCACAGCTCTGAAGTCACTTCTGCTCAAAAACTTTTCTGCTCACAATATACCTTAAAGAACTATGTCAAGATTTTTTTTTTTTTTTGAGGTCCCTGACATCCAGCCTGAACATTTCTGATCATACTTCCAAGTTTCTCCTATGGATGGAAACTTATTACTACTGACTAGTTTCTACACTTGCCCTGTGCTTTCCTCAAAATCCTCATCTCCACCTTCTATCCTCTACTGCACATGTTCACATATATCCCTCAGTGTCCTTCTTCTTTGTCCCTTCTCTGGAACACTGCCCTCTAGCCCCTGACTCTCACATCAGCTCTTTGTTTCAACAGCATGGCTCCCATAGATTCTTTCCACAAGGAAGTAATAGTAAGGCAATGGATTATCCCTGCAGACCTCATATGCATTAGTAAGCGTTTAATAAACATTAGATGAATGACAATGAACCAAAGACACTGAAAATGCTATAAAGGTACATTCCAGGATCCATTTACAGTAACTTTAAAAGGTGCCCATCCACAGCCAGGCATGTGCCTTTAATCCCAGCACTCAAAGGCAGAGGTAGGAGGATCTTGCTGAGAGTTTGAGGCCACCCTGAGACTACATAGTGAATTCCAGGTCAGCCTTGAAAAACCAAATAATAATAATAATGATGATAATGATGATAAGGTGGCTATCCAATCACTCAAGGTGGTTATGTAATTAAAAATGAACATAAGACATAAAGAGCTCTTCAAATATGGGAAGAACAAATTACCATCTGCCTACTAGCATTCACAGTATCAAACTGCTCACTTACTGCTGTGCTCACACCAAAGAAATGAGGCAGTCAGCATCAGGACCAGACATAGAGCTGGAATCTCAGCTCTGTCCCAGTTTGTCAGCAAATGAAAGCAGGGCTCGCAAGTTACCAGCTTACAGGTTTCTGCAGTGGCTGCCACATACTCTAGGTGTGTGAGTAATCATCTTGGAGCATTTCAAACTACTTAAGAAATAATGAATTCTTCAACAAATACTGTTGAGATAAGAACAATCATTTGGAAGAAAAAATAGTAGAGCTCCACCTTACATTATACTTTGATGACAAAATAAATCTCAGGTATATTCATTATAGAACAGGGATGCATTCAAACGTAGAATACACAAAGTCCTCATAGCCTTACTATAAATTGCCTTTACAATCAATGTGAAAATGGAAAATAGGCCAAAATAAAAACATGGGCAAAGAATAAATGATTTGCAAGAGAAAGTCAAGAATTCAGTAAACATGAAGACTATCCAAATTCAGCAACAAAAACTAAATTCAAATTACAACAAAGATATTTTTCACTTTTGAAAAACTAAGAATTTGAAAAATATATATTAGTAATAGCTAGTATGGATGTTGTTTCAGGGTTAAGAGCATTCCCACATGAAGCTCACAGTACTATAAACTGGCACAATCTTTATTAAAGCAAGCTTCAGGCTGAGTAGATGCACAATGGGAAAAGTGCTTGCCAAAACAAGGAAAAGCCCAATGCAGTAGCACACATCTGTAATCCCAGCTCTCCCACAGGAAGATGAAAGGCAGGGAAGGAGAATCCCTAGAAGTCCATGGTTCAGCTAGCCTGCAGCATGCAGTGGTAAACAAGAGACACTGCCTCAAAGAAGGTGGAAGGTAAGGACCTCTGAACTCCACATGTGCACTGTGGCATGTGTGTGCACACACATATATACACGTGAGTCATATATTACAAAAATAAGAAAAAGAAGGAAGGGAGGGAAGTGGAGAGGGAGGAGAGAGGGTTGGTTCAGAGGTATATATATATATATATATGGCGCTCAGCAAATTGACTTCAAGGAATTTCTACTATGAAAAGGGTTAGGAGCCCACTGAGGGGTTGACCTGACTGTACAAGCCTTCTGTTTATGACACACAAAAGTCTAGGTGCTCACACATTTCTCTAAGAAGAGTGCCCACAATTTTCATAATATCAAAGGAGTTTCAGAGTCACTTTAGAACTTCTGGTTGAAGGATCCAACTTAGAAACAAAGAACAGGAAGTCTAAATCCATTTCCTCTGTTTCCTTAATAACAGACCCGTAAGAAGTGGGAGCAAAATTTCATGGAGCTGAAATTGCATTCCTTGTAGTCCTACATAGAAATTTCAGAGAGGCAGAGAAAGAGACATAAATAAATGTGCATCGGGAGTTTCTTAGAAATCTTTCTTTCTCAAGTACACACATTACTTATTTCTCTTCCTCCTGCCTGAACTTCAGATAGGAGGCCAGGGGGTGCAGATGACATCTTGTAAGCATGAGGTGACAAGAGACCAGCCTGGCTATCTTGAAGATGCAGCAATGGAAAGATGAGAAGAACTGGGTCCCTGGTGGCCTCACAGAGTCATCCTACTATTGTGTTCCAGACTGCTTCCCCTACATCATAATCCTTAAACCCTCTCATTGTTGGGTTTTAGGTTATTTATAAGAAAAATCATGGCTAAAATGAAAGATCTGAGAAAATATATTGAATTAAATAAGAAAATATCATGTAGCCCAGGTTGGCTTCATTCTGTAAGATAACCTTAAATTCCTGATCCCTCTGCCTCCCCAGTACTAGATTACAGCCACATGCCACCACACCTGGCTTTATATTTTATACAACAATTTCCAAAACAACAAGAGCAAAGCATCTGCATCTTGGATAACACAAGAAGATTACCCTCTACTATCAAAGACATAAACATGACCTCTACTTCACATGCCCCAGAGTAGAAGACAGGTGACCCATTATCATTCTATCCCATCTGCCACCAATGTGGTGGGTGGGGCCTGATCCCCTGTGATACTGGGGCAGGGCAGATGTAGACAACTGTCCAGTGACCTGGTCAAAGCACTCACCAATACTCCACATAAGGTTACATGTGTGTTCCATAGGCACATAGCACAGCTACTTCCTAGCCTCATCCAGGCACAGCACAGGGACAGAAGGCCCCAAAGATGGTCATCCTGTGAGCTATACCATGACTGCAGCAGTAACAACTTCCGGTCAATCTTCTTCCTATTGCAGACATGACAGGTTTGCAAATGAAGACTATGGTTTACAGCTAGACTGACAGACTACATATATGTAGGGCTTCAAAGCTGAGCAAACAGAGCCACTTCAGCATCTCTGTAGAAGTGTACAGCCAAAGGGAGCGACAAGACACTAGGTAGACGGAATAGCAGGAGCATGCTGTCACCGGTGCTGAGCCTTTCTTCCAGATGCCTTCCCTCCACCCACGCAGGCTCCACAACGCTGGACAATAGCGTCTGTCCAGTCCTCCAGCTTTGCCTATACTTCGCTGTTCAGAAAGGTAAATGGGAAGGGCAGACATGGCCACCACTAGAAGGCCCATCCACCCTGAGTGAAGGCAGCAGCCGTGTTGAGGGGATCACGGCCCAGATCTCACTCCGCTATTCTGAGTCACACTCCTGAGCAAAATGATTGTTCTCATTAAGAAAGAGCCCGAGCTTCACTGCCAGTGCAGGCATTCCCAAGAGCTGCAAAGCTGAGTCGGTCTGGGCGGGCAGCCAGCCATCTGGACTGCTCCAGCAACTTATGTAACCTGCTGGGGTTTCCACCTTCGCCTAGGAGAGGGGGAGGTGTGTGCAAGGCAGGAAACAGACTCAGATGGAACCATCAATCCACCATGTATGAAAAAAAAAAAAAAAAGCCTGCTAAACATTTGGTCACAGAGCTTGTTCAGCCTTCAAAAGACTAAGATGAACAGTAAGAGATGGGCTTATGAAGCAGCAGGGGAAGAGAGCAGTCTGTGGTCAAGTGGATGAGAGAAAAAGATTTCAGAGTGGCTAAGGCAATGAATGTCGAGAGTCTCTTGTCTATGTCAGTAAGCTTTACTCTGTAAACAGCCAGCAGATGTCTCACCACAATCCAGGACAGGAGGTACAAGCCAGTTCCTTGGTCAAGATCTTCTTAGGTCAAGGGGGAGGGGGGATGAATTCCTTCTGCGACGGGCTGGGGTGCTGTGGTATAATGAATGAGTATCGTGCCTTTTGCCATCAAGGATAAGAACAACTCCAGTTTAAATTTGTCTACAATTCTAGAGGGATGAAGGGGAAACAAGAAGCAAAATAAGCAGAATGTCTAAACACAAAGGTCACTTGAGTGAGGAAAATTTTGCCCTTTAAGAAAGTAGCTGATCTGCTGTTTGCAGCAACAATAAAGATCACAAGCACAAACAGACCTTCAAAGAACTTTGCAAGCTTTCACTCATACCTAAAGTTGAGTCTGAAAGACAGCTCATGGCTTTACCACTTTGGAAAGTAGGGAGGCATGCATGGACAAAGACCACTAGAAAGCTCACTCTTTAAAGCCTTGCTTACCTGGCCACGTGTCTCAGGAGAGCTGGTTTTAGGGAAGCACAGCAGCATGTAGGGAATGGGCTGGAGGACACTCACTGGCCGTGTGATGACCTTGGATGGTATTTCCCAATACGGCTGGCTAACAGAGGTAATCATAACCCACACCTCCGAGAACAGTGGCACAACTAAATATTCTAATACCCAGACACAGGAAACACTCAAACAGGGCCTGCTGCTTACTAATGTGTGACTGGATGCTAGGTTCCCTGAGAGCTGGGGTCAGGACTCTTTGGTCTTAGAAATCCCCTTAGCGCCAAGCTCTGAAAGTAGTATTTACCAAATACAGTCTAAAGGGTTGTTCAGCCCCTACAATAAGAACGTAAAGAGCTGAGCCATCCTGTCCATGCCTACAATGCCAGCACTTAGGAGGGTCTTGCAAGAGGATCATCATGAATTTTGAGGACAGCCTAGGTGACAGAGTAAGACTCTGTCAAACAACAACAAAATGGTGCAGACAGGCAATGAGAACTTGAAGAGTTGAGCCATCCAAAGGAGCAGGCTGCTACTGAAAGTCCCATAGATGCCTGGTTGGCATAAGGTCAGTCCAATAATTGTCAGCAGAACAGATCTTAGCCAGATGGACAGGCTAGGAAAAAGAGGTTGTTCTACCACCTGTTGCTATTTTTTAAAAAATTTAAAAACCACTTATAATATTCCACAGTCCCAAACGAATCTCACTACCTCCACAGCACTACTGCCCACCAACATGGTTATACTTACTGACTACATACTATGAGTCAGGTTCTGAGCTACAGACATGTTTCTCATTGAACCCTCCCTCGGAGAGCTAGGAAGCTTTGGTTATCACCTTTTATCAGTGAGTAAATAGAATTACAAAGTGAGCCGGGTGTGGTGGCGCACGCCTTTAATCCCAGCACTCAGGAGGCAGAGGTAGGAGAGTTCGAGGCCACCCTGAGACTACATAGTTAATTCCAGGTCAGCCTGGACCAGAGTGAGACCCTACGTTGCAAAAAAAAAAAAAAAAAAAAAGAATTACAAACTAGGGTTAGCAAATCAGATTGTGATCCACATTGTTACATAAATCCCTGTGCTTTCTTACCACCAACCAGGCAGTATTGCTGCGACATGCTGTCTGTCTCCTTCCCTCCCCCTCTCTCATAAGTATATATCTCACCTACTCATGATAATTTCTGATGTCAACATTTGCCTTTATTTGTTAAGAAAGCAAGTGTACAACAAAACAAAAAAATAGCCAGAAGATGATACAAACATTTGGCAAAAGAAAACCTAATGGTCTCCATGTCTCCCCTCCCCCGCCATGCCCACCTCCACACAGCAGAATGCCTTCAATTAAAAATATGGAACACCTGACCAAGGTGAAGGTGTAAGACAACCATGACACATACTGTGGTAGTTTGAATATATGTCCCCCAATATATTCAGTGTTTTATTAGTTATAGTTTGCATTTGCAATCACCTTGCTAGAGGCAATGTCACTGGGGGCCAGTCTTAAGGTGTGGTGATGGTTTGATATTCCATTGTAAAGATATGCCAAAGTGTGCCTAGCAGGAGTTCCTGAAGTGTGCTGTGTGACTTTTTGGCTGTAGTTTTTGCTCAGCGTGCTGTGTAGCTGGCAGCTTGGTTTTTCTCTCTCTTGCCTGGTCCTGTGAGAGCAGGCCGCTTCTCCTGCCATTATGGAACTTCCCCTGGATCTGTAAGCTTCAATAAATAATATCCCTTCCTCCATAACTGTGCCTGGTCTGGAAGTTCATCTCGATGAACCTGAAGCTGTCTGCTACACATACATTGCTGATGGGAAAGAAAATGGGTACAAACACTTTGTAAGATTATCTGGCAATACCCACTACATTAAACCCATTTTCCCTATCATCCACTAACCCCACTCCTAAAAATATATCCAAGAGGACTGGGGAAATGGCTCAATGGTTAAAGAGGCATGCTTGCAAAACCTACCAGCCAGTGTTCAATTTCTGCCAGATGCAAAAAGTGGAACATGCATCTGGAGTTTGTTTGCAGTGGCAAGAGCCCCTGGTATACCCATACACTCTCTTTCTCAAATAAATACAATACAGCCGGGCGTGGTGGCGCATGCCTTTAATCCCAGCACTCGGGAGGCAGAGGTAGGAGGATCGCTGAGAGTTCGAGGCCACCCTGAGACTACATAGTTAATTCCAGGTCAGCCTGGACCAGAGTGAGACCCTACCTCGAAAAACCAAAAAAAATAAATAAATAAATAAATAAATAAATAAATAAATATTTTTTTAAAAAGAATAAATGCAAGAAAGATGAGTACTTACATTTATCAAAGTATAGTTCCTAAAGCCTATTTATAAAAAGCTCAAATTTAGAAGCAACCCAATTTTCACCAATACAAGAATGGAATTCTTGAATAGGAATGTTCTATCTGCCCCCCCTCTCTCATAAATAAATAAATAAATAACTTTTTAAGGGCTGGAGAGATGGCTTAGCAGTTAAGGCACTTACCTGCAAAGCTAAAGAATGAAGCTTCAATTCCCCAGTACCCACATAAAGGCAGATGCACAAGGTGGCACATGCATCTGGAGTTCATTTGCAGTGGCTAGAGGGCCTGGCATGCCAATGTTCTGTTCTGTTCTGTTCTCTTCTCTCTCAATCTCTCTCTCTCTCTGTCTTTCTCTCTAAATAAATAAATAATTAAATAAATAAATAAAATATTTTATAAAAAGAATGAATAGGGCTTGTGGATGGCTCAACAGATAAAATGCTTGCTGCACAAGCATGAGTGCCTTAGTTCAGATCCCCAGAATCCAAGTAAAGTCAGATGCTGCAGCACTGGTGCCTGTAATCCTTGTGTGCTTAGGGTGAGAAAAGAAGCAAAGACATACTAGCCTGGAAGTTCATAGGACAACTGGTCTGATGAACACAGCAGTGAACAGCAAAAGACCCAGCATCAAAGAAGGGAGAGTATGCACAAGCCTATACACATGTATATATACAAGTACACACACCAATGAAGAAGCAGTAACATGTTCCCCATAGTGAAATGTGTTCTACTCTTAAAAGCCAGGCATGGTGGCGCGTGCCTTTAATCCCAGCACTTGGGAGGCAGAGGTAGGAGGATTGCCATGAGTTCAAGGCTACCCTGAGACTACATAGTGAGTTCCTGGTCAGCCTTGGTTAGAGTGAAACCCTACCTCGAAACCCCCTCCCCAAAAAAGTTCTACTCTTGGTTGGAAAGATGACTCAATGGTTAAGGCACTTAACTGAAAAGCCTAGTGACCCACAGTCAGTTCCCCAGTACCTAGTAAAGCAAAATGCACAAAGTAGTACATGCATCTGGAGTCAGTTTACAGTGGCTAGAGGCCTTGGCGTGCCCATTCATTCATTCATATTCTCTCTCTCTCCCTCCCTGCACATAAATAAATAAATAAATAAATAAATAAATAAATAAATAAATAAATAAAATTTTAAGTTCTGCTCCATGCAAGCATAGATGGGCTTCACGGACTGAATAAAAGAAACCACATGCCAGATGACTCCATTTACACAAAGATCAACATAAAGAAAGGGTCAGAACAGAAAGGAAAGTGAAAGGTCAGAATAAAGGCTTCGTGGTGTGTGCAGGGGAGGAAGAGAGGGAGGATGGAATGCACCATGGAAACTTCTAAGATGTTAGAAGTGCTCTATAGATTTTGAACTGGTAAAGATTATGTTTAGCAATTTGCCTGAAATTGGTAACAGAGCAAAATCCATGCCAGGTGATATTTCTCTTCAAAGCCCTTACTCTGGTGTCCCTAGCTGCTGGGCTGGGATTTACAGTAGGCAACAAGCTCTGCTGCCTGCCTACTTTACCCTGTCTCCTCCTACAGGCTCACAGTGGAGACCACAGAGCACACTGTGGGGGGGATTATGTCCTGGGAGGGGAACAAACACTGGGACACTTACCTGTATTCATACACAAAAATTTCCCTTACCTTAGAAACAACATAGAGAGAATGCCAAAATTGGGCCTCAGCCTCTGGTTTTTCTATTCCTCTTGAGAGAATACAGAAAAAAATGTTTAAATCTTTCAAACACCATCAGTCTGTCCCTCCTGAATTCTCCTACTGGGCTTGATAACCTGGCCCTATCCATGGCATTCTTAGCCCTCACGAGATGTGTCTGTGTTTGCCAAAAGTAAAGGCACTGCTGCAATGAGTGCTGGAATCCCAGAGGCTAAGGCAAGGGGATCATGATTTCCAGGCCTGCATGGGTTACACAGCAAGACTTCGTCTCAAGACACAAGAGGAGGGGGCAGGGCATGGGAGATTTTCTGTTACAAATTTCTATTTTATTGTTTTACTATTGATTTTTAAACATTTATTATCTTTTCTGAGGTAAGGCCTCACTATGTACCACAGGCTCATCTCAAACTTGCTGTATAACCAATTCATTTGTTTCCATGTAATAACACTTTTGTTTTAAATGGTCACCTCTTCACATAGCATTGTTTTAGCAAAATACAAGAATCTGTAATGCTTTCATTCCTTAAAAAAAAATCTCAAATAAGTTTGGTAGTGCTGAGATTTCATAATGCTGATAGGTAAGACATGGTAGGTATGTTGTCAGTCACTAGGCTTCTTCATATGCCCCTTCCCTAATTTTACTTGGAAAACTTTCAGCCGTTATAATGATGTCACAAAGCTCCAGGATTAGGACAAATCATGGTTAACAAACACTGGTTGTTCACTGTGTGGCAAGTACCATCCTGAGGAGTTTCAAGGGGATAGCTCACTCGACTATTCTGAGAAGATTGTTAGTTTAGCATCAAAATCATCTGTTTAACAAATAAGAATCTGGGTCACAAGATGAGTCCAATAGTCAGAACAGCCAGGTATTCATTCAGAAGCCAGGGCAATACTCATTCTACACTGGTTTTAAGATGCCCAGTGATAGGAGGGTCCCCTTGATAACGCTGGCTGTGTATTTTCTAGATGGGGACATAAGGAGTAATTGCATAGTATACTTTTCTCCAGCAAATCAAGAACTTCTCACTTGGGCTGAAGAGATGGCTAAGTGGTTAAGGCACTTGCCTACAGAGCCTAGCAACCTGAGTTTAATTCCCCAGTACCCATGTACAGCTGGATGCACAAAGTGGTGCATGTATCTGGAGCCTGTCTGCAGTGCTTGGAGACCTTGGCATGCCCATTCTCTCTGCCTTCTATTTCTCTCTGCTTGCAAATAAATAAATAAAAATATTTATTTAAAAATACTTCCCAGTCATTATCCCATACTTCCTCTATAACAGGAGAAAAACAGAGGTACGACACTCAAAAGAGAAATGTGGGAAGACATGGTTTCTGAACAAAGGGCATTCTTTGATACTGTGGGAAGCCTGATGGCCTCAAAGCCCCTCAATAAATACAAGGACCCAAAGAGACTAAATGTGACCCCAGTCCAATTAATGTAGAAAATAAAAATTCCAAGGCTGAATGTACTCATTTATTGGAAAGTCTTTAGGACTCCAGAAATGAAATAGAAAATATTTTCAAGACGTCAGGATCATTGAAGAGAAGTCAACATGGTGAAGAGGCCTGAGGCCATCACCCAGGGGCTCTGAGGGTGATCTGTCCACCCAGTCAGCCATGGGCTAAGAAGCTTCTCCATGCTGGTAAATGCAGTGGTGGGGGCAATCACGATGCCAGGTCAGCAAAAAGCAACGCAGGCTGGAGGCTTGCTGAACAGTGCTGAGGGATACACCATGCTGCAGCTCTGACTCACTGACTTCCGTGAATTTTTGTGCTCAAGGCAGGATAAGAGCATCTGTCTTTGGGGAAGCAACATGTGAAATACTTTTGCTTCCTCTCCTTCCCACCTTCCCTTTTCAGTCCCAACCTGGGGATGGCAAGTGTCTTCTGGAGACCAATGATTTAAAAGGAGCTGAGCAAGCAAGGGTTGACTCCTCGCCCAGGAAGCTGCAGGGGTCAGCACAAAGACTGAGGCAAGCAGCCAAAGAGCTGTGTCCTGCAGGGAAGGCTACCTGGCTGACCCCG
The DNA here is from genome assembly GCA_036365145.1 of Orientallactaga sibirica. Lineage (NCBI taxonomy): Eukaryota > Metazoa > Chordata > Mammalia > Rodentia > Dipodidae > Orientallactaga > Orientallactaga sibirica. The sequence continues at coordinate 49,851,588 of JAEOAD010000005.1, read as the reverse complement.
GGCCACTCCAGGACCTCCGGACATCCAACCAACAAAAATCTGCCCACCTCCTATGTACTTGTAAAGCAAACAAAGAAAAAAAAAGTATCCAACTCAGCCTTGTCTCTTGGGTAAGCCATGATGCTCTGTGTACCAGATATCTAAAGTTCTCTTTATTGACTCAGAAATGCCACAAAAGACACCAGTCATAAAACGAGAGAAATCAAAGTCTCAAGGAAACCTCAGAGCTGTGCTGTTACTTTTACATAATTATCCTGACTCATCAATACCAAGGTGAGTCCTCCCTGAACCCTGTCTGTATGATTCTTTGCAAAGGCTCATTATGAGACACATCTGTTTCTTCTGCATAACCAGAATCCCAGTTCTCTCCTTTGCTATGGATAACAATTCACAATTTACCTTAAAGATATGACTCCTGGCCCCATTTCTGCCTGTGTTGGGGTATAGCTAGGCCCAGGGCCAGCTATGACTCAGGTATAGCCCCAGTCACAATGACTGCTACAGGGATAAGCACAGGCCCTGACCCAGGCCAGTGACAAAGTCAGCCCCAGAACTTTTGTTGGAACTGTTAGTCAAGAGACATACTCCTGTTGCCGGGCATGGTGGTGCACACCTTTAATCCCAGCACTCAGGAGGCAGAGGTAGGAGGATCGCTGAGAGTTTGAGGCCACCCTGAGACTACATAGTTAATTCCAGGTCAGCCTGGACCAGAGTGAGACCCTACCTCAAAAAAAAAAAAAAAAAAAAAGAAAAAAAAAAAAGAAAAAGAAAAAAAAAAAAAAAGAGAGAGATATTCCTTCATAAGAGTAAGCTAAGTGGGAGGGCGTAAACCAAGAACTGCTAGCTTATAAAGGCCTGTCTGTGCCCAGGAAGAAGAACCTACCTGGTAATGAAAGCCACACAAAGAAAAGTTTAAGCCAAAGGACTCCACATCAAAACTCTCTCTAGTTCACACACTAGTTAAGCTCATATGCTGGCTTTTAGGAGTTGAAATTCCACCTACAGGAAACCACATGTCTCTACAGAACTGTCTTTCCGATCTGTTTTAGTAAGGTCTCAATTTATATTCCTGGCATGTAAAACATATCTATTCCTAGCACAGCATCTCATTTTTTTCGATACACAGTTTTACTTAGTGATGCCTTTACTCCCTGAATTTGTATCAAATGGACATATTTATTATACATTGATGTTAAAAGACTTCATAGAGACTCTAACAAAAATACAGTGATGACTGGGTCACATGTTCTGCCATTGCAGAGCCCTTATTCTTAGGCATACCAACTAGAGGTCGAGAGGACGGACTTCTTAGTTGACAATCCCAGTCGCAGACTGGCAGACCTGCTATATACAGATAACCAGCATGCCGCTCAGAGTGAGAGGCCACCTAACAAATGGTTTTGTTCTTTCCATAATGCTTGCAGTTGACTCTATTTAAACTGAGTGTGTATTTGATGTGTCTCCACCAGTATTTTGATGCTTTCTGAATACTATCTAGCGGACATATGAAACAAAAACTCAGTTACCTTGATCTTTTGGGTAATTTCAGATACCCAATATAATGAAGTTTATGTACTATAGACTGGAAGATTATGAATACAAGAAATATATAAAGAATAAAACCAATCAAATTAAAACTCTGTATTAAGTTACCAATTGTAGGGGCTGGCTCAGTGGTTAAAAGTACTTGCTTACAAAGCCTGATAGGCCAAGTTCAATTCCCCATTATCCATGTAAAGTCAGATACACAATGTGGTGCATGTGTCTGGAGTTCAAACTCCCCCCAACCGCAAATAAATAAATATTTATTTTTTTGTGGGGGAGACAGAAAGAGAGGGAGACAGATAATGGATGCGCACCAGCAGCCTCTCAGCCCCTGTGAACGAACTCCAGATGCGTGCGCCCCCTTGTGGGCAAGTCCGCCATTGCACCCTTGCGTCACTTTACATCTGGCTAAACGTGGGACTTGGAGATTGGAACTGACATTGTTAGGCTTAGCAGGCAGGCGCCTTAACCAATAAGCCATCTCTCCAGCCCTAAATAAATATTTTTTGAAGTTACTAATTGTGTGTAAGAGAAAGTGACCATATTAGGGTCATCCACTTAATAATTAGCAAAAAAACCCATTTTATTAATAATAGATAGAAAGACAGGCAGGTAAACAGAGAAGGAATGGCAGGCAAAGGAAAGGAGGAGGAAAGATGGGTTGTGAGAGCCTAACACATCAAAAAGATAAAAGTGGGCAGCTCTAGGGAAGCTAAGAGAAAGCTTTCTTTTCACCTCAACAACCACAGAAAAGATTCCTAAGACACAAGTAGACAGTCACTATGAAAACCCTACTCTAGTATTGTATAAAAGGAGAGAAGGTTAGCACTCCCCTTGACAAGGATAGAAGAGGCCCTTGGGCCTTACAACACGTAAAAGATTAAGACATTGCCACCTACTTTGTGGCATCTAACCACTGTTTTGTTTTGTTTTGTTTTGTTTTGTTTTTTTAAAGAAAAAAAAAGAAAATCCCTACTGTAGCTAATAGGCCTGACATGGCTCAGAGGAGGTGGAAAGACTATAAAAGCCACAGAGTGGGCAGGTGTACCCTGAGGCTTGGGCCCCACCCTCCACAGAGACTGACTGAGATCTTCATGACACCACAGTGAATACCGTAACTCCACTGAGGAGGGCCCCAGGGAAATATAAGAGGTGTGAAGGGATAAAGGGTTATAAACGTTTATAAAATAAATTTTTAAAAATGTTTTCTTTTTATTTATTTGAGAGAGAGAAAGAGGTGGGAGGGATGGGCATGCCAGGGCCTCCAGCCACTGCAAATGAATTCAAAACACATGCACCACCTTGTGCCATCTGGCATACATGGGTCCTGTGGAATTGAACCAAGGTCCTTTGGCTTTGCAGGCAAGCACCTTAACCACTAAGCCATTTCTCCAGCTGCATAAAATAAATTTTTAAAAAATAAATAAATAGGGCCATAGAGGTAGTTTAGCTGTTAAGGAACTTGTCCATGAAGCCTAAGGACCCAAATTTGACTCCACAGTACCCACATAAACAAGATACACAGGTGGCTCATGTATTTGCAATGTTATGAGTTAATGTCCAGAAAGCATGCTTTATAATCAGCATGTAAAATTTGCCTTTTAAAATAAAGCATTAACCAACAGAAGCTGTACATGAATTTAACTATTTCCATGAACAATGTATGTGAAAGGGGCTGTTGACTGTTAAGTTTTAAACTGTAGCAAGAAGCTTGTAGGTGTCCTCCTCCTCAGAGTAGATGTCAGGGGAACAGCAGGGCTGGGGAGATTGCTCAGTGTTTAAAAGCCCTTGCTTGCCAACTTGCCTATTTGAGTCTAATCCTCCCAGCACCCATGGAAAGCTGGATGAAAAATGGTGCGTGTATCTCTGATCTCAATGTGCCTATGTCAAAGGAAGGCAGTGCCAGTAGAATCTCAAAGCTTGTGGTGATCCACACAACACCTAATTAACAACAGAGGGCCTAGGTCAAAAGAAGGTAGAAAAGACTTTCAGATAAGATGGCAGCTTCACAGCCAGGCCAACGTAGTCTTGGGGGGGGGGGCAGTGGATAATCAGTAACAGCACTATGCAACCTTCTACCAAGCAGTGAAGGTGTAAAGCAGGACAGACCCAGAGCTTCTAACAATCACACAAGCAGCTAGAATCAGCTCCTACCAAGGCATCAGCAGTCCCAGTCCTCACGTCAGCCAGGGCAGAACCACAGTGAAGGGATTTTCCACTCATATCAGTGTCCTCACAAAGTCAAAAACATGAAGGAGAAGACAGCAGGGACAAGGCAAGTGGCTCCTGAGAAAGAGGACCACAGGTACCAGTGCAACTAAAATAAAGTCCAGACCTGATGGATTCACTGGTGAATTTTATCAGACCTTCACAGAAGAACACCAAAAAAAAGGGAAGGAATACTACCAAACTACTTCTATGAAGCAAGAATTACCCTGATATCAAAATCAAACAAAAATAGTATAAAAGCCAAAAATTACAGACCAATCTCCCTCATGAACATAGATGCAAAAATTGTAAACAAAATATTGGCAAATAAATACAAAAATATATCAGAAAGATCATTCACCCTGACCAAGTAGGCTTTATCCCAGAGATGCAGGGATGATTCAACATACACAAATCAATAAATGTATACACTATATAACTGGACTGAAGGACAAAAATCACATGATCATCTTAATTGATGCAGAAAAAGCATCTGACAAAACCCAACATCCCTCTCCATGGTAAAAACCCTACAGAAACTGGGAACAGAAGGAACATATCTTAACATAATAAGGTTATTTGTGGCAAACATACAATCAACATAATGCTTAGTGGGGGGAAACTTGAAGCTTTTCCACTAAAATCAGGAACAAGACAAGGGTGTCCACTGTCACCACTTTTATTTAATATAGTACTGGAAGTTTTAGCTATAGCAATAAGAGAGATATAGTAAAAGAGATACAAATTGGAAAGAAAAAGATCAAATTATCATTATTTGCAAATGATGTGATTCTATACATAAAGGACCCTAAAGACTCTACCAGCAAAATATTAGAGCTGATAAACACCTATAGCTATGTAGCAGGATACAAAATAAACATACAGAAATCAGTAGCCTTCATATATACTAGCAACAAACATGCTGAGGATGAAATCAGGGAATCACAATTCACAATTGCCTCAAAAAAACAGTACCTTGAAATAATTCTAACCAAGGAAGTGAAGGATGTCTACAATGAAAACTTTAAAACACTCAATAGAGAAGTTGCAGAAGACACTAGGGAATGGAAAGACATCACATGCTCTTGGATTGGAAGAATGTCAACTTTACCAAAAGCAATCTACACATTCAATGCAATCCCCATCAAAAGTCCAATGGCAATCTTCACAGAAATAGAAAAAAACAATCCTAAAATTCATGTGGAAGCACAAAAAAACCTCGAATAGCCAAAACAATTCTAAGCAACAAAATAAGGCTGCTAGTATCACCATACCCGGTTTTAACTTATGTTACACAGCCATAGAAACAAAAGCAGGATGGCACTAGATCAAAAACAGACACATAGATCAATGGAACAGAATAAAGGACCCAGATGTACATCCACGCAGCTATAGTCATCTGATTTTTGACAAAAATGCTGAAAATATTCTTTGGAGCAAAGACAACATCTTTAACAAATGGTGCTGGGAAAACTGGATATCTATATGTAGAAGGATGAAAATAGATTATCTTTCTCCATTCACGAGAATCAAGTCCAAATGGATCAAAGACCTTAATATCAGACCTGAAACTCTGAAACTGCTAGGGGAAACACGTCAACATACTGGCATAGGTAATGACTTTCTGAACATAATCCAGTTGTTCAGGAAATAAAACCACAAATCAACCACTGGGACCTCATGAATTACAAAGCTTTTGTACACCAAAGGACACTGTAAATAGAGCAAAGAGACAACCTACAGAATGGGAGAAAATCTTTGGCAGCTATACATTGGACAGAGGATTAATATCCAAGATATACAAAGAACTCAAAAAACTACAAAAGAAATCAAACAACCCAATTTTAAAAAAGGGACTAGGGTTGGAGAGACAACTTAGTAGTTAAGACACTTGCCTGCAAAGCCTAAAGACCCACGTCCAACTCTCCAGATCCCTCATAAGCCAGACACATAAAGGTGAGGCAAGCGCAAAGTCACACATGCCCACTAAGTGGTGCAAGGGTCTGGGATTCCATTGCTGTGGTGGTGGCTGAGGATGAGGCCCTGGTGTGCCAATTCTCTCTCTTTCTTGCTTGCTCTGTGTTTTGCTCTCTCTCATTTTCTCTAAAAATAAAAAATTTAAAAATGAACTATGGAACTAAAAAGGGTTCTCAAAAGAAGATATACAGATAGCATATAAACATCTAAAACAGTGTTCTACATCCTTAACCATCAGGGAAATGCAAATTAAAACTACTATGAGATTCTATCTCACTCCTGTCAGAATGACTACCATCAAGAAAACAAATGACAATAAATGCTGGTAAGGACGTGGAAAAAGAGGAACCCTTCTACACTGTTGGTGGGAATATATACTGGCACTGCCACTGGAGAAATCACTGTGGAGGTTCCTGAGACAGGTAAAAGTAGGTTTATCTTATACCACTCCAAGGCATATATCCTAAGGACCCTTCTCACTACCTTAGAGATACTTACTCATCCATGTTTATTGCTGCTCTATTCACAATATAGGAAATGGAACCAGCCTAGATGTCCCTCAACTGATGAATGGGGATAATGAAGATGTGATACATTTATACAATGCAGTTCTACTGAGCAGTAAAGAAAGATGAAATTATGAAATTTGCAGGGAAATGGATGGATCAAGAAAGGATTATACTGACTGAGGTAACACAGGCCCAGAAAACAAAGTGCAACATGTTCGCTCTCATATGTGGATCGGAGTAAAAATTGGTAGAGGCCAGTAAGCTAGAAAGGGGCTATAAGGGACGGAGGAGAGGACAGGACTTAAGGAGACAGTATTGTATATATGTAAGTAGATGAACAGATTACTGGGGCTGGAATGTCCTAAGTGAGGTCAGGGGAGGGTTAATCAAAATTTATGATATTGTGAATAAGCTATATGGAAGCCTACTTTTTTGGACAATGGTGCACCCAGAAGTTATAGACTCTTACTAGAAAAATTTCAGTGCCAGGGATGGGATACCTTCCAGTGAGTTGTTGGCCTGAGAGGTCCCTAATGCCTCCAAACCATTACAGGCCATTGCCAAGGCTCTTGGTTTACCACTAGAAACAGATTGTAAGACCTTACTACTGAAGACTCCACATGCTTGGGCTGCAAGGTCACTGAGGAATCAAGCTGAAGCTAAGCTTCAAACCTCCCTATAGACAATTGACAGAAAGCTGGAAAAAGCTACACTTCATGCAGCCCTATGGGAGAGAGAAGTCATCAGTGGAGACAACAACAGTGGATACTTCAAGACTTAAATGTGGTCAGCCAGGCCAAATGACCAAACAGGTGCAATGGTGATAAGTCTCTTATTAGAAAAACCAACCACTTTATAATTGGACTAGAGGCCCACTCCATGGGAATACATGGCTGATAACCTAGCCAAAAGCCTATAGTGGGGAGTTCATGAGCCTTATGGGTGCAATGCCTGCTGGCATATAGCTAAATACATATATTATGCTCACCAAACTGCCCTGTAAGCACTTTTCTTACCGTTCATACCCATGTATTAATGCTGCTCTCATTTTGGTTAGAGAAGTTTCTCCTTTTCAGATGGCGGTGACCACTGGGATGACCCAAAATGCACTATAGTGCTGAGAAGAAGTGACAGAGGAGTATTCAGCACTGAAGCATCTCTATCACACCTTTCAAGGTTCAGGGTCCATTGTGGAAGAGGTAAAACTGGCCTCGCTATCTATGACCTCACGGTGCTTAGTACTACCTACACAAGACCCTCATAGTAGGAGGAAAAGATGATGACATCAAAATAAAAGAAAGACTGAGAAGGGAAGGGAATATGATGGAGAGTGGATTTGTGAAGGGAAAAGTGGGGGAGGGAAGGGAATTATCATGATTTATTGTCTGTAATTATGGAAGTTAAAAAAAAAAGGTGGAAGGAGAGAAACCCTGAAAGTGTCCTCTAATCTGTGTGTGTGCACACAAAGAAAAGAAAATAAATAAAAAATAGCAAGCAAAACTTTAAAAGATTTAGGCATTGCCTAGGCTAAAATAATCCTTCAAAATACATGAGAGAGGCATAGTAATATTAAACCAGGGCCAAACTCAAAGAGGCTGAGCAAGATGAAGGAGGCAAAGCTGACATCCTCTGCACCACCACCACCCCCCCCCACTGTGCCCTCAAAGCCAACAGAGAGGCTTTTTCTGGTTGTGCTGCTGACCTACTTTTGAACATCCATAACATAAATAACTACAGTTCCAGAAAACCTGGGGGAAATGTGAGACAAGGGCATGCCCTGAGTCTTAAGACACATAACAAATAGCTTCATAGAAACACATCCACAATTTTACTTTGATTAATACTTTAAAGGGAATTGGTTTAGAATTTAAGTTTCATTTATATCCATCCATTAGCAAAAGGTGTTAATTCCAATACTTTTATCTACATGTAGATGGGGGAAACTCAAACATTAGGGAAAAATTAAAAACTCAAGAGTAAAGTCCTCTCTTCTCTCTGCAATAGCTCAACTGTGCTGAATATAGTCCCTGGAAATTATTTACATACTAGGAAGAGCACTGCACAGACCTCATAAACATCCTTTTATTTATTCAAATGAGATCATATTACTCAAAACATTGTGGATGTCCCTATGTCCCAGTCCTGTTTCCATCAGTACAGTGTTGCATAATGTGCCCAAGAGATGCTTGGTAAATGTACACATTGTAACAGGTGGTCCTGTCCCATTAACTAGGAAGTCACTGCTATCTGTCTCAATCCAGACTACTGCTATTCATCCCGACTTTTCCACCCGCTCTGCAATGACTGTCCTGATGGGTTTGCATGCCATCCATTTAGCTCACTCTCAGTCCTCTGGGATGCTATCAACCTGCAGTGAAGTCTGGACTGGAAGAGATGGAAAGCACTATGCTAACCCTCCCCAAATCAGTCCTTAGAAACAGCTGATGTAATATAAAATGAAAGGAAAATGTCCTTAGATAACCTTATGTTCAATCCACAAATACTTACCTGTCATCATAAGATCGTAGGAAAAAAGAAATACAATACAAAGGTTTGAAACCATGCCTTCACTAGAGAAACAAACCAGGCCCAAAGTGGTAACCATTGTATAAAGCAATCTGTCACTGTTGACTCCAAGTATTCTACCCGGTGACTTTGTGCATCCTGCTGGTGTGAGGCACTCACTCCTTTGGAGTATTTTCTGTTGTCCATTCTTTCTGCCTGAACATTCTCCTGCATTGTTTCACAGCTCACTCAAGTAGGTGCAATTCTTGTTCCTGCTTTGCACTTGAGGTCAGTGAAAACCCAAAGAAGCTGTCCCAGTGTCATCCTAGCAGGAAATTAAATTAACCTACTCCTTGGCCCCAGATCCCTCAGTCAGTGCAGTTTTCAAGCTCCCCCAAGCTAACTTGGTACTTACTGAAAGTAACTAACAGCATCAGCCTGTTGGAGGAAGAACAGGCACAGTGAAGAGTGCTCTACTTCTACCACAAGAAACGGGTTTTTGCTTAGAAATTTGATTCACCCTGCTCAAGCTTCCAGAAGCACAGCTCATTAGTCACACCTGGGGCCCCAGTCCAGGTGATGCAGATAACTCAGGCTGCAAGGGGGCAAGGACACACCTGACCAGAAAAGCAACTAGTGCATCTCCTTATGGTGACTGTCAAGGTTGACAAAACTGTCACTTTGTAAAACTTGGCTGGCTGGCTTCCTCCCTCTGAAATTGCATTTTTTTCACAGTATACTATTTTTTTTGTTTTAGTCACAGTTATTCTGTCCTACCTAACTAATCAAGAACTTATAGTGCTATACTTAGCATGGTCCCTTGCTAATAAAAGGTGCTAGGGAGGAACTCTTAAAACTTAGGCTGTTTTTCTTCTCACTTAGTGTATGAATCAAATACACAGTCCCTGTAATTCCGTTTTCTATACCACATGAAGAACTGGGGTTACAGATGTGTGGTCATGCCCAGCTGTTCACATAGGTGCTAAGGGATCAAACTCAGGGATCTAAGACTGTCTCCGGCCCTCATGCTTGAGCAGCAAGTGTTCTTGACTACTGAGCAATCTCCCCAACTTCTAGAACACCTTTGAGTACCCAGGCATATTTTCTCCTGCTTACCCATATCTTACAGGAACTTATATTCCATACAGTGCTGGGGAGGGGGTCCTCATTTTGACTTGCTCCACACACACTCTCAATTTTGATATTACTACTTAAATTCTTCTTTGGGGAGCCACCCCTCCCCAGCATCACTCCAACTGGCTCCTCTTTTTTCTCACCTCCGTGATGCAGAGTAGGCCAGTCATCATGTTCTATCCACTTCCTTCCTGTCATGCAATCGGCTCAAGGTCAGGCACATGACCCAAATTGAAGCCTTTGATTGGAACGGGAAGGGGAAGGGAAGTAGGTCTTTGCACTAGGACTGCTATCTGTACAGATGATACAAGCATGGAACCACCACAAGCAGATCATACCCAGAGGCGCAACCAGAGACGGAAGTGACTAGACAAGTAAAAAGAGGAGGCACAGTCTATCTCTGGAATTTTCTGATATATGGACCCTAATACTCCTTTAAGCCAGGTTCTGGCATTTGGAAGCAAATGATACTAACAGAGTTTTACTTCATTAATTTCTTTACATGTCCATCTCCTCCTACGACATCATATGCCCTTAAAGGGCTCAAACTAGGTTCTGTTATCTTTCTGTCCCACCATCTAGCAGATGCCTGAGTCAAGAGTGTTCAATATGTGGGCAGCACTGGGCTTGGAGGACTCTCCCTCACCAGTCAAACACTTTACACAGTCTCTTCACCATCTTAATGTCATTAACAGCTCCTACAAAAAGTACTAAGTGGGTTGTTTACACACGGAGATGGAAAATGCAGTGTTGTCTTCTTCCCAGCTATCAAAAAGCATCACTTCTTCGCTGTATATACCTCATCCTCATACACTTAAGAACAGCAACAGATGGGGCTGGAGAGATGGCTTAGTGGTTAAGCACTTGCCTGAGAAGCCTAAGGACCCCGGTTCGAGGCTTGATTCCCCAGTACCCACATAAGCCAGATGCACAGGTGGTGCATGCATCTGGAGTTTGTTTGTGGTGGCTGGAGGCCCTGGTGCACCCATTCCCTCTCTCTCTCTCTTTCTCTCTCTCTGCCTCTTTCTCTCTGTGTCACTCTCAAATAAATAAAACTAAACAAAAAAATATTAAAAAAAAAAAAAAAACAGCAACAGAAAGGCACCAAGGTTTCCAAAGCACCAGCAACAGAACAGCATCACATGGAAAAAGCAGAGCTACCACAGCAGGAAAGCCATGCGAGCCAGGGCCCAGCACTGTGGAGGCAGCGATGCTCAGCCTGCTCCTTCCCTGAAGGCTTGAGTGGATTGCTGTAAGAAGGAAACCTGAGGACTCTGGGATTGCAGAAATGTAAAGAGATACTGCTCCCAGGTACAGTATGTATTTCTGATATCCTCTTTTCCTTATCAATTCAGTAAAATGAACATTATCCAGAGAACAGACAAGAAATAATTCAACTAGAGTTCATTTACCTTGAGTCTACAAGAAACAAGCCAACATAAAACCAAGCTTAATGTGTTAATTTATTTGTTGAAACAGGCCTGTGATGAAGAAGGAAATCACTTCTCCCCAGTTAACTGTCTCCACCTGGAATGAACAACGGCAGTCAGGAGATACCTGGCTGCATGGAAGGAAAGCACTTGCTTCGTCTTCACCCTGCCAGAAATGGCCAGCATAGGCTGGGAGTGATGACACACACCTGAAATCCCATGACATAGGAGGCTCAGGTAGGAGGACTATAAACTCCATGACCAGCCTGGGATATGGAGTGAGCCCCTGTTTCAAGCAACAACAACAACAAAAAAAATGACCAGCTTAATCTGAAATAAGGGAATGGTGCTGTTTATAGCAGTGGAAAATAGGAAGCAAACTGAATGTTGAAAGAAGACTAGTTAAATATAATAGCATAAGATGATGAATCAACATGATTCACTAAACATCTATTAAGCATTCATTGTGCACCAACCATGTGATAGGAAATGAAGACCCAATGGCCAATCAAAGACCTCTAGTGATGCATACCTTAACTCATCACCAGTAACAAAACAAAAAGCATAATAAAGGCCAGGCATGGTGGAGCACATCTTTAATCCCACCACTCGGGAGGCAGAGGTAGGAGGATTGCTGTGGTTCGAGGCCACCCTGAGACTACAGAGTGAAAATTCCAGGTTAGCCTAAGCTAGAGTAAGACTCTACCTTGAAAAAACAAACAAACAAACAAAAAAAAGCATAATAAGCAAAGAGCACCTGAAGCACAATCTTACTCACTCACATATGTACAAATATACACACATGTTGTAAAAACAATGGGTAAACCAGGCATGGTGGTACAAACCTTTAATCCCAATACTTGGCAGGCAGAGGCAGGAGGAACACCAAGAGTTTAAGGCCACCCTGAGACTGCATAGTGAATTCCAGGTCAGCCTGGGCTAGAGCGAGACCCATGCAATCCCACTAACAATATATGTGCATTCAGGGAGCACAGATAGCATAGTCAGTAAAATGTCCCCAGGGTCATCTATAAACATGAAGACTTGAGTGACCACTCTTCATCCTACTATTTTCATATCATTTGACTTTGGGGAAACATATATTTGGATGTTAAGCACTTTCTGCAATACACAAAACCACCCTAGAATCCCCCCTCTGAGAAAAGAAGGGAAAGAACTATTGATCATTGTTTGTAGTACTGCCAGTACAATTGTTCATCTGGTGACTATCATGCAGCATAGCCACGAACAAGAAAGCTGGCTCTCATGCTGGATGACTGGGGTCAAATCCTGCCTCTGCTTATTAGCTGGGTACCTGAAAATAAATTATGGACATCTCTATATGACTCACTTCCAAATCTATAAACCAAAGAAAATGAGAAAGCCCAACCCTTACAGTTCTTCTGATGGGTAATTATGATGGAGGAAGAGGAGGAGGTAGCATTACTGCAGATACACCACTCACAAACAAGAGACCTTATCTGAAGACACCTCTGAGTTCACATGTAACTCACTTCTTCTAGACCTCACTGAATGTACCCTTGTAATAGCAGCAAGGTCCATGTTTCCTGTGAGACCATTCACCCCAGCAATTGGCCCACCTCCCCACCAGTACATGCACCACCTTCTACCCTCCCGTCCATCAGATGCTGTCCCCCATCTGTTCGTGTCAGTGCCTAGATTGGTTGGAATACACTACTGGTGGAGGCTTCTTCCTCTTCCTCCTCCTCCCTGCAACTTCACCTTAAACTCTCATGCGAACTGATGTTCTTAGAAACCACGCACTCAGGGGCTGAAGAGATGACTCAGCAGTTAAAAGCACTTCCTGTGAAGTGTAAGTTCTTGAGGAGGCCTGACAGACTACTCAAGTTTGATCTCCAGGACTCATATAAATAGCTGGGTGGGGCCACCTTTGCCTATTACCCTAGTCCTGGAGGGTACAGAGATTGAAGAATCACCCAGGCTCTCAAAAAAGCATGGTAAGCTTTGGGATTAGTAAAAGACTAGCTCACCAGGCAGAAGAGCAATGCAGTGGGACAACCCAACATTCCTACTGGCCACTGCACTGCAGGTGAGTGCACCCTGCCAGGGCTGAGTGCACAGGGCCCAGCAGGGGCACATACACATGCATATACCACACACACCACACCACCAGAGGGAGGGAGGGAAGGGGAGCCATCTACTCAGAGCTGGGGTGGTTGTCATCCTAGCACTGGGAAGGTGGAACAGGGGGATGGGTAGTTCAAGGTCATTCTCAGCTACAAAGTCTGGGCTACTTGACACCCTGTCTCAAACAACAATGGCAAAAAAAAAAAAAAAATCCACACATCCATCCATCTATCTCCCACTGTCCTTCAATGAATGACCCTGAGCCAGGTATTATGCTAGAGATAGGTCAAGGAGGTGTCTGAGGCCAAAAGGAGCCATCACACTAATGGGGTGACGCCACACATGCCTTCTTCTACAGTCTGAATTTGAGTGACTCTGTTAAGACTCCTATTTACTTGACTGAACACATAGACTTTGCTCTGTCTCATTAGCATTTATTTTCATAGATATGGGCTCATTTCTGAGCTCTTTTTTTTTTTTTTTTTCTCTTCTCCTGTTTTTAGTTCCTGGGCAATATTTTTAAAGTATTAATTAACTAGGGCTGGAAAGGTGAGTAAAAGTGCTTGCTATGCAAGTCTGGTGACCTGAGTTTGGATCCCTAGAATCTATGTAAATTATGATATGATGGCACAAGTGCCCTCCTATACCAAGATGGGGGGTGGGTACAGGAAAACTGCCAGACACACACAAGCCAGCTAGCTAACCCTGACTCAAATAAGGTGGAAGGCAAGGATCAACACCCAAAGTTGTCCTCTGACCACACATGCACCTTGATACACATGTACTCACACATAAATATGCACACATACACATCATACACTCAAAGATAATTTTAAAATATGTTTAGTTACTGTTGCATTCAGCTCCATGTTGCTGTGATAAATATCCAACCAAACACAGTTTATGGGTAGAAAAGGGTTATTTGAGGCTTACAGATCCAGGGAAGCTCCATCAATCGTAGAAGAAACTGGTTCCCTGTCACAGATCCAAGCAGAGAGACACCACCAATAACCAGCACAAGCAAGCAAGCACAAAACACAAGACTCAAACTGCTCTTCACACACTCGGTAGGGCTGGACTGGAGATCTGCCTCCAAACACATTTAGGGCTGGACTCCAGGATCCGCCCCCAGTGACACACCCCCTTGTACCTGGTATCTGCTTGCTAGGGGCTCAAGAAGGAAGTTTAATCAAAAATGACTGTGTCAGCCAGGCATGGTGGCACATGCCTTTAATCCCAGCACTTGGGAGACAGAGGTAGGCAGATCGCCATGAGTTCGAGGCCACCCTGAGACTACATAGTGAATTCCAGGTCAACCTGAACTAGAGTGAGACCCTACCTCAAAAAAACAAAAAAGACTGAGTCAAGCTGGGTGTGGTGGCACACGCCTTTAATCCCAGCACTTGGGAGGCAGAGGTAGGCAGATTGCCATGAGTTCAAGGCCACCCCGAGACTACATAGTGAATTCCAGGTCAGCCTGGGCTAGAGCTAGACCCTACCCCCCAAAATAAAAAATGACTGAGTCTATTGGGCCACACATTCAAACTATATCATTCAAATTGCCAGTTATTAAAAACACATTCAAGTTTTTAAACTAAAATTCAACATCCTAACCATAGCTGTTTTATTTTGTTATGTCTTCTCTACATTTTTGCATGTACATATGTGATGTATCTAATACATGTGATATACTGTGTATGGATATATATATAATACCTCAGGTGTTCCAGACTGAGCGATGAAGGGAGGTTAAAAGATACAGAGAAGTCAAAGTAAACAACATCATGAAGTGCAGTTCCAAATGGTCACAGTACAATTCACATGGAGTTGCCCAATAAAAGAAGTCTCATTTAATTTCCACAGAGGATGAAATATATGGTATAATCTCTAGATTATACGCTAGAAAATAAGCTCAGAAAAACTTTATTCTGGAAATCATATTCCTATGCCTTGCCTCCCCTCACACATCTGCCTGACTGGAACTTCTGAAACTTCTCATTAAATTTAGCCTCAATGTCACCTATGCTAGAACCTCCAAAGGTCAATAATGTTTTAACAAAGTCACGGGTGCTAAGGGTTAGGAAAACTGGCCAGAGTTAAAAAGATGGGTGGTTTCTAGAGAGCTGAATCTCATATCATTTCTAAGAGACATATAAAAATCTATTTATTACAATATTATTCATAACAATAGAAATGGGAAAAACTAACATCTTAGGCCCCACTTTTTTAATAGAATATAGGCATTTTTATTTATTTTATTCATTTGCAAGCAGAGAGAGATAGAAGAGAGACAAACAGGACGGGCATGCCAGGGCCTCCAGCTGCTGCAAATGAACTCCAGATGCATGCATTACCTTGGACATCTGGCTTTATGGGAATCAAACTCTGGTCATTAAGCTTTGCAAGCAAGTGCCTTAACAGCTAAGCCATCTCTCCAGCCCCGGAGATAGCCATTTTTTTTCTGTTTTTTTTTTTTCATTGTTGTTGTTGTTTAGAGCAGATATTGAAAATGAAAACAAAAAAATCAAAACAAAATTTACATGAAAAAATATGAAGAGTGAAGAGCAAACTAAGAACATTTAAAATGTGAATATTCTCATTTATTTTATTTTTTGTGTGTAGTGTGCTTGTGGGTGTACATGTGTGAGTGCGTGTGTGTGCCAATGTGTGGAGGCCAGAGGTAAACATTAGGTATCTTATTCAATTGCCCTCCACCTTATTTTTCTGAAATAGGGTCTCTCAAGGAACCTAGGACTCACCAATTTGGCTGGAATAATTAGCTATCAAGTCCCAGGAATCCTCCTGTCTCTACCTCTCTAGTGTTGGGATAACAAGTGAATGCCACCCCACCCAACATTTTATGTAGGGTCTGGGAATCTAAACATGGGGCTTCGTGTTTGTGCATCAAGCACTTTACCAACTAAACCATCTTTCTTCAGCCCTTAATTTCATTTTTAAAAGGTAAGAACTCTTAAAATGTAGTACTTTCAACTCAAATCTTTATGGAAAAGTAGCTGAAAATACCCAATATTCAATAAACTAATCTTTTTTCTTAATAAGATTAACTGTCTAGCCTTGGGTTAGCTGTTAAGCCATTCTTGACCCAATTGCAACCTGGTAATCAGGAGCCACAGTAACTCAACCAAGAGTGGTACTTCCTGTGATAGCATGACTATCCTTTGTGACAGCTGAGCGATTTCTCTCTCTGGATCTCGACTTTTAACATCCCACACACAGTGATCCACATGTGCCACATCCTGATCTAGATTCTGCAAAGACAACAGTAAGCTACAGAAGGTCTCATTCAAGAAGAGCCTTCTTAAAGGAGAGCAGAAAACTAGGAAGGCTGTACAGAAGACCAGCAGGTGATCTGACAGGAGGAACCAGAAGTTGGGAAGAGGCAAGGGAGTAGTAAAATAAGAAGGGGAATCAGGAAAGAACGCCACAAAATTGTGATATTTAGGATAAGATATGATGAAAGAATGAACTACATATTTTTACAAACACTGAAAAGGGCTGGAGTGAAAGCTTAGCAGTTAGGATGTTTGCCTGGGAAGCCCAAGGACCCAAGTTCAATTCCCCAGTACCCACTTAAGACAGATGCACATGGTGGCGCATGTGTCTAGAGTTTGTTTGCAGTGGGTCTCCCATTTTCTCTCTCTCTTTCTTCTTGCCTCCCTCTTTCTCGCTCTCAAATAAATAAATAAATAAAATATTTTCAAAAGACATTGAAGAAAGGGAATTGCAAACTGACAGAATGGCATGCATAAAGGTTCTGGGAAGGCAAAGAGCTTGACATTCTGGGGAATAAAAAAATCAGTAAGTGTGGCCTTTTTAACCCAATCAAGGGGTTGATCTTCATTCTAATGATGAGGAGACACTTGGGTTCCACTAAGGTGGATTATTTTTCTCATTGAGCTTAGGTGTTGTTTTTTTAACAATAAAATATTTCAGTTTCTTCCACATTATATCATAGATTTCCTCTTGTAAAACTGAGTATGTAGAATTCTCATGAGCTAGGAAAACAGCTCAGTCAGTAAAGGGTTTGCTTTGCAAGCATCAGGACCTGAGTTCTATCCCCAGTGGCATGTAAAAATGCCAGAAATGGTGGCACATGTCTATAATCATAGTTCTGGGAAGGTGGAGACAGAAGGAGCACTGAGGCTCCCTCATCAGCCAGTCTGGCCTAGTTGGTAAGCTCTAGGCTGTCTCAAAGAAAGAGAGTGGCATCCCTGGGAAATAACACCCAAGGTTTTCCTCCATACACATACACACAAGCATTTTAAAATAGATCTTTTATAATGGAATTTGTTTTTTCTCCTCCTCCTCCTTTCAACAATCCCCATTGCTACATCAGGTTGTCCCAGCTGCCCTATTTGGAAATGACTTCATCAATGGCCATAGGGCCATGACTCAGTCTTACCTCACAATCAAGTGCATAAGTTCTGTGACAGATTTTGTCCTTGATCAACAGATAATAAGATTTGTATAAAGTCCAGCACCAGATACACTGATTTTGGTAGCACATTTCTAAAAATGGCTCCCCAGTGACTGAGTCTATGGTTATTCAGTTAAACACCTATATTGGTACTACTGTGAAGGGGAGAAAACTAAAGTTCCAAATCAGCTGCCCTTAAAATACTAAGAATATCTGGATGGCCTCTTCTAAAACAGATTATTTTCTCTGGCTGAGGGCATTCAAAGTCAGAGATGTAAGGATGGGGGGAGGGTTAACAAGCTGACACTTGTTTGACAGGAGTGGTCACATGATGAAGACCTAGGAGCAGCCTCCTGAAACTGAGACCAGGTCCCTGGCTGACAACCAGCCAGGACTTGTGGACTCAAGTCCTACAACCACAGGAAACTAAATTCTGAAACTCAGAAGACCAAGGTTGAAAAGGACCTGGAGTTCAGACAACAGTGTGGCTAGCTGACACACGCATTTCCAGCACAGAAACCAGACAATGCACTGGATTTGCGAGCTTCAGTCCTAGGAGTATATATAACAGAGGTTTTATGTCAGTGTACGCCTATAATCCCAGAACTCAGGAGACAAAGACAAGGAAGGCAAAGTTAAGGCCTAAAGAACGATACCCTGTCACCAAAAATAAAATAAAATAAAATAAATTAAAAAAAAAAAAAGGTGCTATGTGTTTGTGGATCTATTAGCCAGGTAGAAACCTGATATTTTGGATGAAGTGAGCATCTGCTAAGCTTGCCAAAGACAATACTGCATGGATGAGCTTTTACCATATCATTCTTAACATCCTCCTCCTAAGAGTGTGCCTTGAAGAGCAGAACTGGGGCACTAGAAACCTTAAGTTCTGGTCCTGGCTTGACTACCTGTTTGACTTAGGATGCTCCTTTTCCTCCTCTGAGACAGTTCATTACTGTTCCGGCCTCTTCCAGCTCTCCTAGTATGTGAAGTTGAACATTCCTATTATATCAGAAAACTGAGGGAGCATGCCCAGTCTATTTAATTTTCCAGTGACACTCACTTTTCTCTACAGATTAGCACAGCTGTAGCTTAAGGAAAAGTTGCTAAAAAACAAATTACTGATCTGCTCATTTTAAATGCATTCAAAACATGATTGGTTCATATATGTCTAGATCTAGTTATAATAACACCTCAGAGGCTTTTCAATCTTACAGATAATTATTTAGGCATTTTAGAGTTTATTTCCAAAAAAGGTGAGTCAACGTGATCCCAAAACATATTTAAAACACAATCTGATGCCAAGTCAGGGAGATGGGGAGTGGCACTCCTACAAAATGACTAAAAATAAATGGCCATACATATTGAGGGCCTCTGTGTAAAATTTAATACCATCCTGAGAATTTTTCACTATGGTTTGTATTTTAAAACTAATAGAATTAAGGGCCCTTATGCATATTCCCTTCTTATTTCAAATATGTTCAAGCTATGTTAAAGTTGCAAGTTATTCTTAACTGAAACATAGTAGATTAAACCTCTCTCTAGTTAAGAGGCCTTGCAGCACAGCACATTTCAGAGGCTTAGTTCTTATCTCAATTACCTTTGCAAACAGAACTGGAACCTGTGCAAAAGGCAAAGCTAAAGGAGAATGTGGGTAGGGAAGGGAGAGGAGAAGGGGACCAGACAGGAAAGAGAAGCAAAGAGTAAGGAAGAGGTTTGTGGTATTTTTATAGGCTCCAGTTTCCTGCGCAGCCAACCACACAACTCCCTATACTCAACCTGAACTGAGTCACATTGCTGAGCTGAGGCACCTTCTATGAAGAGCAGTGGACAGCTGACATGCAGAAAGAGACCAGCATAACGTAAGACCAGTGCACATGAGATTCAATCCACGCCGAGCTAGATCAGGGACTCCAACAAGACCAGTGCGCATGAGATCCACGTATACTAGATTGGAAACTCCAACAGGGAAGAGAATACTAAAATTTGTTTCAAAAATCACTGTCAACTTGCTTATTCAGCTTTGAGCCCAAGCAAGCCTCAAACTCACCATCCCCCACCTCCTCCTCCTCCTCCCGAACACTGGAATAAAAGGAATGCATCACTATACCAGACAACTGCATATCATCTATTAAATGGGAAAGAGGGCCTGTCACAATATGATAATTAGTTTAAAGATAAGCTACAAAATGAGTTCTTTTTACATGAAGATCAATATTTTATGGTCTTTGGTGAAGACCCAGAGGCTAAATGAGACATTATGTTGAAAAATAACCAAAAATGGATAATCAAGATAAGATCCCCTGTATATGAGGAAAAACTTAAGTCACTGTGCACAAAGTCTTGAAAGAGTAAATTAAGTGTGATGAAATACAATTTTTCCTTCAGAATTGTATGATAATGCATTCATAGTCTTTAAGCGTTCACAGGACAATTATAGACAGTAACTTTGCCAAACACAGTGCAGAGCCTCATCCACTTGCCCTGAGTCTACTTTAAGCCTGTGGTCCAAAACATGCTCCTTTTTTGGTGCCTTTGGAGTCTTGGTCTGATCCTCTCCTGGCCAGCTGTGAGCTGCTCTGCACCACCAGGCCCTCCTCAATCCACTTCAATAAGCCTAGGCCAAAGTTTCTAATACCACTTCCAAGGACTTTTGGGGGCTGGGGATGTAAATCAGGTGGTAGTATGCTTGCCCAGCATAAACAAAGCCCTATGTTCAGTCCCCAGTATCACATAAAACAAAGTGCAGTAAGACACATCTATAATCGCAACACATGGCAAGTGGAGGCAATAGAATCAGAAGTTCAGGGTCATCATCCTTGGATACACAGCAAGTTTAAAACCAGCCTTGGCTACAGAAGAACCTTATCTCAAAATACGCCATGTGTGTGCCTGTGTATGTGTACACACACACACATCTTTTGTGGAAGATTGACAGTTGCAGGCTCACTGACCTGTCCTTGATCTTTTCCCTGCCACCCAGAGACAGATCAGGACATAGGAAGATGTCCTAATGTCCTAAGGTAAAAAAGTGTTGATCAAGCAGGATTGCTTAAACTAGAATCATCTTGGTGGTGCTCAATCATTACTTAATGTTTTCAGTTAATTAGTCTGCTTCCCTAGGTAAAAGCCTAACTTCAGGGGCTCAGATAATGAAACACACACAGGCAAAGGCCCTTTCCTACATTAACGATGCTTAAGCCAAGTGTGGCTTCATTATATAGTGTAGGCTGAAGCTCTCACAAATAATTATCTGTGGTCTTCAAAATCCTAAGTAAAGAAGCTTCCAGGGACTGTTCTAAAGAAAGAATAAGGCTGGCTGGACTCCTCTCCCTGCTGCAGCCAGAACTCTGGCATTCCAAGTGAGCAAAGCTGAGCATGCAGCAAGCTTCCCAAAGATTTACTGAGACAGAGAGAGCTACATGCTGTGCAGAGACAGCATGGGGCAAGCCCTGCACAGAGACAGGCTACAAGAAGATTAACATCTGGAACTGGTCTTCATCTACCTTCCATTTTCCCTATTAAAGACTTAAAGAATCTTTTGGTGTAAATTACCTAAACAAGATTTCTGATATATAAAATCACAAAATTTCTTCCTCAGACACTGCTTGGAGAGCTTTCTCACCAGGGTCAAACAAGGACATGCTATTCTACAATGCTTGATGCCAGCGATTTGCAACTAGGGTAGATTTAGAGAACCCATAAATCTATATAAATGTTATGCTAAAATTTATGTGGTGGGCACATTCATTTCTTAGGGAGTTCACAGTATGTACTGGATTTCAATGGGGGTGCCTTGGACCCTCCTCCAGAGCATGCAGTCTATGTAACTTTCCTATACAATCATACAGACCAATCACAGAACATCACAGGAATTTGTTAGGTCTTTGCTTTCCTTATTCTACATCATCTTTTATCCCCTGAAACTGGAATGTGTCATATAATCCTTGTTTATATTTAATAAAATATTGCTTCTTGCTTCCTAAAAGTATTTATTACACTTACGTGCCTTTGAATTGATGGCATTTAAGCAATATAGGAATTGGGCCTGTACCAAATGTCTCCACTGCAAGGTAAACTACATGGTCCTGAACAAACAACAAATTGGAAAAATTAAAAAAAAAAAAAAAAAAAGAAGACGACGACAAATACTTCAGTGTCTCCATGAGGACACGGAGCTATGTCTGATATGTTTGAGATGTCATATCTCCACATGTCAAGGACATGAGTCAACATGTACCAAGTGCTCCAATGTGCCAGATATATAACAATGGAAAAATTACTGATGCAGGCAGAGGAACTGTTAAGTTTCCAAGACAGGATGGTGTTATGATCCTGGATGGAAAGCTGAGGAATCCAGACTAACAAGGAGACTGAGTAATTTTAGACAATGAAAATCAGAACTGGAAAGAAAATTGGGATCTGGAAAGGTTGGTGTTGAGAGGGGAGAGTAACTCACCTAATTTATAACACCAAGGAGAGGAAAGCTTGGGAATTTGTAATTACAAGAACAAAGAGACTCTATCTGAGGGCAGGAAGATAGACATAACTGCTAAAGCTCTCAGGAACATAGGAAGCGAGCACAGCCTGGGGTGGGTTCTACATAGAATGAATGCTCTAATAAATCCTTAGAAAAATGCCACATATGTGGCCTTTCTTCTGCTTCACTCACAGAAAGGGTTGAAGACTGTGATAGCTGTCCAGTGTCTTTAGCAATGGCCGCATATTAGGATGCCGCTCGCAGAGATGGGCTGCGGGAATTTTAAATCCATAGGTAAAATTCTTTGTATGTGTGTGCACACATGTTCATATGTGTGAGTGTGAGTGCATGTATGCCACAGTGTTCGTGTGGATATCAGAGGACAACTTCAGGTGTTGGTCTCACCTTCCACCTTGCTAGAGGCAAGGTCTCTTGTTATTCACTATTGTATTTACTTGCTGTCTTGTGAGCTTCTAAAATGCCCTGCTATCTCCACCTTTCTCAGTATAGACATGTTGGGATTCAGGTGCCCATCACATTGCCCAGCTTTTAAATGGATACTGGGGATCAAAACTCATGTATGCACAGCAAGCAAATACCTTATCCACTGAGCCATCTCCCTAAAAAAAATCCTTTGACTCATAACATACTTGTTCACCTCACACCACCTATAAAATGGGGGTACTTGTCCCTAATGAACCCAGGAAACAAGACAGTTATCTCAGATCCCAAGAGATACCCATATCTGAAGAATGTGATCTGGTGTACACCATTCCACATGGACCAGGCTGACAGAAGATCTGCAGAAAGGCACCTGCAGTGTGGCACTGCATCATTCCTCATCCGGCAGGTGGATGGAGATATTTCCATTTGGACAGAGATAATCCTGGATCAATGCAGCTTATAGGAAAAAAAGGAGTAAAACTGTGGGGTTTGTCTCTTTTATCACATGGTACTCTGTAAATACTATCTCATGTAAACTAAAGGGAGAACAGCACTCTACATAAGAACAGGCTACCTTCATTTTGACAAGTGACACTGAACTGGCATGACACTGTTCCAAGGGTCAGAAGTTAAGAGCCAACTAATGAGAAAGGAAGGAAGCAGAGAGCCCAGGTTACCTTCAGAATTTGTTGTTTGAACTAGGAATAGAAATTGAAAGGAAGGGAGTTCTTCAAGAAAAAAGAAAATACAATGTAGTGTCTACTTCTCGTTCTACTTTCCTTATACACAAACTTCTTAAAGGATATCCCCAAAGTTACAAAATAAATTATACCACTAGTCGAAATTAGTTAATGGTGAAGTCCGAATAAGAAAAGCACAAGGGCTAAGGATGCTGCTCAGTGGGGAAGTGTTGCTCATGTGTGTAAGGCCCTGCGTTCAATGTTTAGCACTGACAATAATAATTGCAACAACATAGACAAAAAGGAAGTGCAAGAGCTGGAGAGATGGCTCAGAGATTAAGTGTGCTTTCTGTGCAATCATGAGGGCCAGAGACTGCCCAAGTTTGAATCTCCAGAACCTATGTACACAGCTAAGAGTGGCATGAAGATCTGTAACCCCAGCCTGTGGGGAGCAGAGACCAGGAAATTGGTAGAGCTAATGAAAAGCACGCTCCGAAATAGCAAGGAAAAACCAGGCCAGTGAATGCTACAGGAAGATACTTGACATTGTCCCCCAGCTGTTGCAGTCTAGCCCACGGGATGCTGCGCCTACCAAACACACCACACATACTCTACACACAAGAAACATGGAAACCCAGTAATGAGAGAGAAAATGCCCCTAAAACACATGAGAACTCTGCCTGCTTCTACCTGGCTTCTTGTCCTGCCATAACCCACTCCTTCCCCTAACATTTCTCATCTAACACATGTCTCAAGAGCTGTTATCTATAACTCATCTGAGACTGAAATGACACTGTATTGTATCTCTGGGCAAGCTCAAAATGAGGGCGGACAAGCAGATAAGTTCACTTAGCATCAAAACCTTGCCATGTTACCAACAACTCACAAATGGGCCTAGGAGAAACAATGCCCATTACGTTACTGGGTATTAAGAACAGAGGGCCCTCTCAAAATATTCATTCTTATGAAACAACCAGGCAATTCATTATCAACAGAGTGAAACTCATTGTAGTATTTCCATATATATATATATATATATATGACTTTGCTTAACTTCTCTGTTGTACCTCACTACTACAAGTGTGCACGGGTGTGTAACCATATGCATACACACTTGTAAGGTAGACACATTTGACATTCTAAATAGAGGAGCTAACTGTAATCACCTTAAGAAATGGAAGGCAATTTATGATCAACTGACAGCCTCTCTAGCATGGCCACAAGGACTGTTGGTCACATTTTCTCTCACAACATGAAACCTGACCACTAGTATCCATAGCTCTGAGCATAACTGCAGTCTTCACAAATTTGAGCAAGGCCATCAGATGGCAAAAAATGATACAGGACCTATCTAAAACTCAAGTACATGTATATACACTTTAAAAACCCATGCATCAGGCTGGAGAGATGGCTTAGCGGTTAAGGCACCTGCCTCCTAAGCCTAAGAACACTGGTTCCAATCTCCAGCGGTTCCAATCTCCAGGTCCCACATTTAGCCAGATGCAAAATGATGCAAGGGCACAATGCTGCACTTGACCACATGGGGGCGCACGCATCTGTATTTCGTTTGCAGCAGCTGAGAGGCTGCTGGTGCACCCATCTCTATCTGTCTTCCTCTCCCTCTCTGTCTCTCTCCAAAAAAAAAATATGTATCTATGTATACACACATATACTTACACTTCCTAATTTCACTGTTACCACTAGAGATGTCTTAACTGATCCCTAATCTGTGACCCTCAAAAGCCCTCTAACCTTGGGCTATCCCAGGGCAGCACACTGGCTCCTGTCATATAACCATCACAAGGGGGCAGGAAGAAACCCCCAGTGACTTGGAAAGCTAGTGAATAGCAAGCCAGTCAAGATCTTCACTTGTGTGGATTTCTATTTAGAGTAGTCAGATAATGACCAGAACCCATGGCATTCAACAGTGAACTCAGTTCATGAGTAGATCACGGAAGCCTACCTACCCTGCTTACTGTCTCCAAGTTCAGTCAGTGAGCAGTGAGTGCATAACTCTCACAGTACTCTGCTAAGCCCCATACACAGGTAATGTGAAAGACATGAAGGGCACACCCAATTCCTGCAAGTCTACATCTTCCTAGAAGAACAGCAAGCCAAGTATGAGCTCGCTAGACAAACAGCCAAAGCAGCGGGTTAGCATCCACCCAAATATCTAACACAGCCAACAGCAATGACAAGAGAAAGATGGCATTTGTCTCAGCAAAGTACTTTCAAGAAGGGAAGCTAGAAAGTAAAGCAAGGTGTTGTGGCTGACACCTATAATCCCAGCACACCGGAGGCTGAGGCACAAGGAATGTCATAAATTCAAGGTCAGATGGGCTACGTAGTAAATTCAGAGACAGATTTTACTATATAAGAAGACTCTGTCTCAAGAACAAGGAGGAGAGGAAGGGAAGGGAGGAGAAGAGGGAGAAGGAAAGGGAGAGGAAGATGGAGAAGGGAAAGGAAGGGAAGAGAAGGGAAGAGAAGGAGAAGGGAATGGAGGGGAAGAGGGGGAAGGGAAGGGAAGGAAAAAGAGGAGAAAGAAAGTGCCAGACATGGGTTACACCCCACTATGAGCTGTTGGTCAAAGAGATCTGAGGTCCCCCAAATAAGGCAGACTTCTGCCAAAGCACTTGATTGCCAGCCAGAGCTAAACGGTGAGACCCTATGCTAAAGACACCACAACCTGCTGACACAGGACATCTAGAGATCACACTGGAATTTAGAAGGAAGTAGCTCCCCGATGGCTAGCCCTCATAGTGCTGGCAAGTGCTACATGAGGTGCTGGGGGGAAATGGCCACCAACATTTTAACAAGCAAGAGATCCTGCTAGATATAAAATCAACCAGCTAGACAAAATATACACATCTATGCAATAGTGGCACTCAGCCTAGGCAGGAAACCAATGGCCCTCTGGATAAGAGGCCAGTTTAGTGGGAAAGAACTCATAGATGGCACTGGGAACCAAGTCAGAATCTGCAGACATGGGTCACGGACTCCAGTGAGAAGCTCCCACCAGACTTTGGCCAAAAAGAGTAGCTCTACCAATCGAAGTGTCTCATAATTAACTATGCTTATCCCCTTTAATCCAGGCTGGTCTCACTCTCTCTCAGAGAATGTTTTCTTTTTTATAGAAGGCAGCAAAAGCAGGGAGAACCAAAGTCCATCAACATAACAAGAAAAGATAGCTGACTGCCTATTAGTAGATGAGCCACCTCCTGCACATCAGCCAGGGTCCAGGTGACTCCACTGAAAAATGGCAAGTTAAATATAAGTGCTGCTCTCACAATGAGCCTGAAAAACTGTGCAGCAAGATGGCAACAGACACTGAAGACACTCAAAACATATCAAAGCAGAACCCCAGAGGTTGCAGACAGCTCAACACTTAAGTAGACTTACAGCACCCCCACCAGGGCTCAGGGAACACTGCGTAAGAGACAGCAGAAAGATTTTAAGAGCCACAGGATGGGAAGGAGTATCCAGAAACAACCCCCCACCCCACCCCCAGTAACTGAGTACTGCATTTGTAATTCATGACTCCATGGTGAATGCCAGTAACCCCACTGAGGAGGGCCCTTGGTGGAATGGGGGCAGGTCTGAGGAAAATGAAACCAACACATGATGTGAGTATACAAAGTTTTTATAAAAATAAAAATTTTTAAATGTATGTCTTCCTTATTCAAAAGTTTCTATAGTACTTTAAAAGAAGGAATGTAAGTTACTAAGAAAACCTTGTTCATGGGCTGGGGAGATAGCCGAGCAATTAAAGGTGCTTGCTTACACAGCCTGCTGCCCTGGGTTCCATGTGGAGTTCGCTTGTGGAGGCAATAGGCCCTGGTATGCTCTCTTGCTCTCTACTTATGAATAAACAAATAAAAGTGTTTTAAAAGAAAAAGAAAGGAAAGGATTGAATTTAAATTTGTGGGATATTTTATCAATTTTAGGCACCATGACACCATCATCTCAAAAATCCACATCAATGTACCATAAAATTACTGATATATGATTGAGAAAAACCTTTTAAATTTATGATGAAAATAAAACTAACCAGCAATCACTGCAATAGGGTGTATTTCTGACCTGAGGAGTCTCTACTCAGTTTCTGGTTTCCCCACCCCCTTCCTCTTTTAAGCTTTTAAAAATAAAGAGGTAACAAAGGGGGCAACCTGGACTTTCTGGGCACTGAGTCAAGACCACCCAGCATGTAGGAGCAATGGCAGCTGGCTGCCGCTCTAGGCTGTGCTCCTTCTGCACTGCCTTTGGCTATGAGTGCTAGACTGCACATCTGCATTGTTTTCCCAACCACAAAAGTGAAGCTTTTTTAAGCTATACTAGAAAATGACCTTGCTTGTAGGATGCATTTGCTGGCCCTGGTGCTTTCCTCTAGGGTCATGGGACAGGATTTGTAGAGTGCACAAACTAATGTGGTGACTGGCATTGTAAGTCATTCTGACTTGACCATGCTTGAGCCTGGTTCAGCAAACCCAATCATAATTTTTCAAAACTGCTTATCTCATTCCATGCCTCACCACAAAGCAAACAGCCAACCAAATTTATAGTCTCCTAATACTCAAAATACCTTCAGTTCCTTCCATCAACATACTTTTAAAAATGTCATTGCTTACTTGGTCACCAACAAACATCACTACTTGGGGCTTTTAGTATAAGGCAATGCTGCAAAAATGGACCTAAGATCCAGCTCAGGGCTTTCTTGCAAAGCCTGTTCACTCAGGTTCGATTCCCCAGTACCCATGTAAAGTCTGGAGTTTGTAGCAACAAGAGGCCCTGACATGCACATTCACCGCTCTTACGTGTGTGTGTGTGTGTACATACACACACACACACACATATATACATACATATATTAATTTAAAGGTTCCAGCCAAATCTTTCTTCAAATGGACACAATCACTCTTAAAAGAGCTTCATTTTGTCAATAGTCTTTCCCCAGAGAAACAAACTGAACCATAACAACCATCCCAGGAATCCTGCCGTACTTTCCTCAAGGTTTCCAAAAGCCACTGGTGCTACAGGTAGAGGCGAAAGGTCACACTCAGAATGTCTAGTAAGATCATGCTATGGCTTCAAATGTCATTAAAGCGATGACTGCAATATACATGGTGAACACAGTAAACTGCACAAAGAAGAATGTGTGGTGAGCAGAGAGAAGACAACATTCTCTAAACAAATGGGGTCCTCAGCAGTGTAACTGTGCAGGAGGAGTAACTGTTCATGTTCCAAAGCACAGGAGGGTAACTATGGTTCACAGCCACTGAATATACCAGAAGCCCACAGAGAGGATCCTAAATGTTACCAATACAAAGAAATGACAAGTGTCACCTACTCTGATCTAATCATCAGGCACCGTGTACATGTTTCAAAATGTCATACTATATGCCACAAATACTTATGATTACATGCCAATTACAAATAAAAATGTTTTTAGAAAGGTAGGTGTGCTATAAGGAAATCTACAAACATGAGCTTAAATACGTATTACAGGTCCTTTGGAAGAAGACAGAAAGAGAAGCAGCTTGCCTGTGGAAAGATATGAACTGTTAGCTAGGACTGAGGACACTAGTAACAGTCCCCAGTCCAATCCAAGATGAAGACAGACACAGCATAGTGCCCAAATACCCAACAATACGGTCATTAGCTAATGGAGATGTTTCCAAAGCCAAGCCTCTAACTGTTCCAAGAGGTGTTCCCCAGCTATTTCCTTGGAATGAAAACATTTCCTCCTGCATGAAGAAGGGAGGCTCTGAAGACTCAAAAAGTTAAACTTTCTAGGCTCAAGAAGCTCAAATTTATGCCTCAAGAAGCTAAAAGTCATGTGCCCCTTGCCAAAATTATATAAGCAATTATATAACACTTGCTAGGGTGAATAGTCTCCAGTGGACCTGCACCCAAGTTTTTGGGAGCTCCGGGGGTGCAGTTTTTCATGGCCTGTGCTGGGTGGGCCTTTCAGTGATGCAACTCTGTCTGTGCATCATTTATGCTGCTGTAAGTAACCAACAAGTAAATCACTGGTTCACTAAGTTGGACTTGGGTAGAGTCATTTCTTTCTTTGGTTTTCTTTATCTGGGGTGAACAGATGCTTCTTCATGTCTCCCCAGGAAAAGTCATGTGAGAATTAAGTGATATTAAAATGATATGACAAGTAAATGCAACATGTTATCCTGGATTGGACTCTGGACCAGAAAAAAAAAAGTTACTAGTGAAATTGGAAATTTTTGAAATATAATAATAATATTATACCAATGTCAATTTCTTGGTTTCACAATTATAATGTGGTTATGCAAAACATTAACATCTAGGATATCTGGGTGAAGAGTGTTACCAAATTCTTTGTAGTATATATTTTTTAATTTGGTAAGTCTAAAATGATTTCAAACGAAAAGTTAAAAATTTCAAAGAGCATATTGACAACTGTGGTAGTTTGAATATATGTCCCCCAATATATTCAGTGTTTTATTAGTTATAGTTTGCATCTGCAATCACCTTGCTAGAGGCAATGTCACTGGGGGCCAGTCTTAAGGTGTTGGTGGTGGGTTTGAGATTCCATTGTAAAGAGATGCAAAGTGTGCCTAGCAGGAGTTCCTGAAGTGTGCTGTGTGACTTTTTGGCTGTAGTTTTTGCTCAGCGTGCTGTGTAGCTGGCGGCTTGGTTTTTCACTCTCTTGCCTGGGCCTGTGAGAGCAGGCCACTTCTCCTGCCATTATGGAACTTCCCCTGGATCTGTAAGCTTCAATAAATAATATCCCTTCCTCCATAACTGTGCCTGATCTGGAAGTTCAGCTCAGCAAACCTGAAGCTGTCTACTACAACAACACACACATGTAAACATTGTTTGTAGTAAATTATTGACTTGCCAAAATATCAACTTAGAGAAAACAAAATTACTTTGACATTAATTCTTAATAAAGTAAGCAGCCAACAGGTAACAGAACATTCCAGTTATAGTCATGTTCATGCCACCCTCCTCAGCACAGAGTAAGCAGTTGTTAACCACAGATGTGGAGGAAGAAACTTCCAGAACATGCAAAACTAGATGTAAAGTTAACCAACCAGGGTGCAGACAGAACTACAGCTGTCTTCTCGAGTAGGTGCGGAGAGTGACTGGCATCTCCACTCCCACCTCTTTTCCAACAAACAGGACTGCAGGCATAAGGAGCAACGATCAGCCAGGCACATGTCAGGGACATGGGAGCACATACACTGGAGAGGCACCTCAGCTCCAGGAGCTCCCCAGAAAGGGGTTTTTCTCCTAGGGAGGTAGACAGATCTAGCAGCCCTTAGGATAGGCTAACTGGAACATTGACTGTTGCCAGAGGACGGAGGTACATGCAGTCCACAAGTTCTCTTTGGGATTAGACAGTTTGAGCTAGGAGAACCATGGCACAAGTAAGAGATACAATGTGTACAGTTGTCTGCAACCTCTCTTTTATTCACCGCTCCAAACCTGAACAACAAGAGGGTCTTCTAGAAAACAAGAAATGTAAAAGAAAGATGCCCACAGGACCAATAGGAAAAGTCATATGAACCAAGAAAAGGCCCACCAGGGAAAGCTAGGATTGTGTCTTATGAAAGCAGAGTGGAGAATAATGGATGGTGCAATCTCAAGGTTAGAAACTTGATGTAGGAATACCACTACTTTGTACAGCCTAAATCATATTTTATAGACCAAGAATACTGTATGCATCATGATTCTAACTACATGGGTTTCTTTCTGCTCTACAGTAGTGAGGTTGCACCATATGATATCACAACTATGTGGTCACCTTTATCAACAAAAGAAGGCATTTCATACATTTAAACTTAATCCATAGATTTGTACATAATCATGAACTCCATGCTTCTGTTTCACACCTTCTAAGTGCAATATCCTGTTAATTCTGTCATCTGTCAACCTTCAAATCTTCTGTTTGTCAAGAAGAGATTCAAGCACTGGCTCAAAGTAGAGAAATATTTAACCAAGGCAGCCCTGACATGTGAGAGAGCAAATACTTCTAAACTAAGGGCATAATGCAAATAGCCCCAGGTGGACATTCCTAACCACAATAATGGAAATGCCCTTGCAGGGCTCTGTCTCACTGCCATCCTCAGCTATCTTTCCACAGTAGAGGGAGATAAACACTTCAGGCTGAGTGTGCAGTGCTGGCAGTGAATCGAACATTGCAGGTAAGGAACTGGCAAAAGGAAATGTGTTATCTAAAATTCCTCTGAGCTGCAGCATTTAAGTATTTATACAGCATGAATAAGTTCCCCTGACCTATTTTGTTGTCTTACACATGTATGGTGTGTGGATGCACATGTATTTATTAGTCTAGGTGCAGGTGTGCAGGTGCATGTGAAGGCCAAAGACAGACTCAAGCATCTTCTTCAGTCTCTCCATCTTACATAGTGAGACACTTGAACTCAGCTTGCCGATGGGGCTAGTCTAACTAGCCAGCTTGCCCTGGGCATCCAGTTTCTGCTTCTCAAGTGCTGGAATTACAGGTAGCATACAACATACACTCAGCATTTATATGGGTGCTGGGGATCCAAATTTGGGTTTTCAGGCTTGCACAGCAAAAGCTTTTTGGACTGAGTCATCTCCCAAGCCCTGTTTTGTTTTGTGTTTTGAGGAGGAGTTCTTACACTGTGGCTCAGGCTGGGCTAGAACTCACTACATAACTTGGGCTGGCCTCAAGCTTGCAGCAACCCACCTGCCTCGGCCTCCTGATTGCTGAGATTATAGGTGTGTAGCAGACAGCTTCAGGTTCGCTGAGATGAACTTCCAGACCAGGCACAGTTATGGAGGAAGGGATATTATTTATTGAAGCTTACAGATCCAGGGGAAGTTCCATAATGGCAGGAGAAGCAACCGGCCTTCACAGGGCCAAACAGAGAGAGCAAAAGCCAACCAGCCACCACAGCACACAGAGCAAAACTACAGCCAAAAGGTCACACAGCACACTTCAGGAACTCCTGCTAGGCACATTTGCATATCTTTACAATGGAATCTCAAACCCACACCATTAACACCTTAAGAAGGCCCCCAGTGAAACTGCCTCTAGCAAGGTGATTGCAGATGCAAACTATAACTAGTAAAACACTGAATATATTGGGGGACATATATTCAAACTACCACATTCCGCCCCTGGTCCCCAATATATTTAGCTCCTGGCCCCCAATAGATTTATAACTATCACACATTGTAAATTGTACTCAGTCCAAGCTTGGTCAACAGTCTTGACCAACTTAAGATAGTGAGTCCTGTAAAATCAAACAAGTTAAATACTTTCAACATGTAAAGGCACAGAGTAAACATTTTAACTGTATAAGGAATAGCAAGGAGAGACTAGAACAATGCAAACTCAACCACCATCAGCCATCATCAAACTTCTGCAGTTCAAGTTCAATATAACCAGAGACTGACAGTCTCCAGGTTTTCCAATTCTGCCCCTCCAGCTGGGCAGAGTCACCAGGGAAAACTTTCATCCCATGCCAACACTGCATTACATGGTAGCCCTTTTGCACAGTCCTGGTATATCCAAAACATCTTCAGGTCTCCATGCAAACCACGGTCCATCTTCCAAAAGGCTCTTCCAGCCTATTCCTCAGGGACTTCATGCCCTGCTTCATGCCACATCTCAGCAGCAGCTCCTGGAACCGTGTGCAATTCATGACCATTCTATGCATTTTTCATATTTCCAAAACTAATACCAGGTGTGCAGGACACAGCCATATTCTTAATCCAGGGACAAAATAAATCATAGCCTTGAAAAGCAGGTTCCTTCTCCAGTCAGCTCTTTCCAAGAATTTGCATTTTTAACAGTCTTTCCTTAGGCATCCTCTCCATTGTTTTAATGTAAATCAAATCAGGCCACCTTCCTTCCACCTTCCTTAAGATTGCTAATGCGTTGACAGTAGCAGCTCCAGGAACCTAAAACCAGTCTCAGTGCCTCTAATTTTAACTTGCTTGAGGTTTTCCAACTTAAAATCTTAAAATCTCAGTCCGATACCTTCAGCCAAGCACATCAGTCCATTACAAATTTAACCTTGATCAAACTTTCTGGGCCTGGATAGCAGAACGTAGCCATCCCTTATGCCAGTAGCCCAGTTCCAACAAAGTCCTCTGCCGTCTTTCCTTCCCCTTAGAAAGCTCATAAGCCAAGCCTCGAAGTTCAATACTGTCTGCACTTAGCATTCTCAAACTCTCATCAGAATAGTCCATAAAACTTGGCTTACCACTCCAGAAGGCATCTTCAGTTGCAAGCACCAAGTCCATGTCCATTACTCCAAAACAAAGGTTCCAAAGGACGAATATCCACACAGTCAGGTTCATCTCACCCCACACTCCTCGGTACCACTTTACTGTAGCAGACAGCTTAAGGTTCACTCAGATGAACTTCCAGACCAGGCACAGTTATGGAGGAAGGGATATTATTTATTGAAGCTTACAGATCCAGGGGAAGTTCCATAATGGCAGGAGAAGCAACCGGCCTTCACAGGGCCAAACAGAGAGAGCAAAAGCCAACCAGCCACCACAGCACACAGAGCAAAACTACAGCCAAAAAGTCACACAGCACACTTCAGGAACTCCTGCTAGGCACATTTGCATATCTTTACAATGGAATCTCAAACCCACACCATTAACACCTTAAGAAGGCCCCCAGTGACATTGCCTCTAGCAAGGTGATTGCAGATGCAAACTACAATTAGTAAAACACTGAATATATTGGGGGACATATATTCAAACTACCACAAGGTGTGAGCAAGCACACCTGGCTTCCATGACCAATTTAGTAGTTATCTATTCTCAAAGCATAGAAAATGGCTACAGCACAGTAAAATGAATACTTACATGGCTGCAATGGTGACTCTAATGCTGTCAATCTAGATTTAGTAAAAATTTCAAACACTCAAGGAAGCATTTCAAAA
Source organism: Orientallactaga sibirica (assembly GCA_036365145.1). Taxonomy (NCBI): domain Eukaryota; kingdom Metazoa; phylum Chordata; class Mammalia; order Rodentia; family Dipodidae; genus Orientallactaga; species Orientallactaga sibirica. Next base: position 49,817,204 of record JAEOAD010000005.1, on the reverse strand, counting down.
CCTTGGTTTTTCTTTTGTTTTTTGTCTTGTTTTTAAGGAAAGGACTTAGAGGAAACTGCAAAGGTACTTGAAAGTGTCCTACGATTCCTGTGCTTGGCTTCTCCAAATAGTTGTACCTCCTATAACGCCAACAGCATCAAAACCAAGAAGCGGTCATGAGTCCTATGATGTTAACTGCACTACCTACCTTCTTCATACTTTACCAGTGCATGAACTTTGACCCGTTTCATAGAGCTCCCCCTGCTGCAGTCGTGATCCAGAACTGTGCCAAAATTGGCACAAAACAAGTTTACTGTGCTCCCTATCCCACCTGTCCTCTGGGAATCATTATTCTCCATTTGTGTAAGTGCCATGTCAAGAATTTTATAAAATGGAAGCATATTCCATATATCCTTTGTCAGACTGGAAACTTTCAATTGCCATAAAGCCCTGAGAAGTGCCCAGAAAGTTATCAACAGATCATTTTATTCTGGTGCCAAACAGTATTCCATGTATGAATGTGATGGCTAGTTTAAATGCTCACCCATGGGAAAGCACTGGATGATTTTCAGTTGGGAGCTAACATGAACATAGCTGCTACCTCAAAAAAACCATCCATGGGCTGGACAAATGGCTTACATGGTTAAGGCACTTGCCTGCGAAGCCTAAGGACCCATGTTTGACTGTCCAGATCCCAGGTAAGCCAGATGCACAAAAGGCGAGGTAAGTGCAAGGTTGCACATGCCCACTAGGTGGCACAAGCATCTGGAGTTTGAGTGCAGTGGCTAAGGCTCTGGTGCACCAATTCTCTGTCTCACTCTCTCTTAAAATAAATAAACAAACAAACAAACAAAAAGACCAAGTACGTGTGATTTTTGAGTGACCATACACTTTCATTCCTCTGGGGTGCTCCAGAGCAAACAATGGGTCATATGGTAAGTGTATTCAGTTTCATTAGAAACTGCCAAGTGACTTTTGAGAATGACTGCATCATTTAACAACCTCACCAGCACTGTAAAAATGGCCCCACTTTTTCCAGGTCCTCACTATCGCTTCTGTTTTTGCCACAGTAAATTTTAATCATCTGTGATACCACCTGTGGTTGTACTTCACTAATGGATAATGATATTGAACATCTTTTCTTTTCACAAGTGTTTCAGTCATTTGTGTATCTGCATTTTAAACCTTCTCTTCATGCCTTGTGTCCATTTCCTAATTCAATGTTTATCTTTTTAGGATATTTTACATTCTTAGACACATGCCCCTTATCATATTTATGCCTTGCTAATACTTCCTTCCACTCTGTAGATGATGTTTTCATCTTCTCAAAGGATCTTTCAAATATGAACCAAAATTTGGTAAATGAAAATTTATCATTTTCCCCCTAAATTATATGAGCCATGTTTTAGGTATCGTGTCTAAAAATTTACATAGTCTTAAATTCCAAAATTTTTCTGTAATATGTTCTCCTATAAAAGTTTCGTACTTTTTACATGTTACATATTTCATATCACACTAAAATCTGTGATCACCTTTAAATTAATTTTTGTTAGATGTGAGATTTAAATCAAGGTTCATGGTTTTGGCTATAGATGTTCATTATTTTAAAAAGCAGTACTTGTTGAAAAGCTGTATTTCCTTCACTGCATTGCTTTTGCGCCTCTGTCTAAAATCAATTGGGCGTATTTGTGAGAGTCTATTTCTGGATTCTTGATTCTGTTCCATTGATCTACATGTCTATCCTGCCAATACAACATCTTGATTATTGTTGCTATAGAGGAAGTCTTAAAATAATAACTCCCACTTTTTATCAAAATTGCTTTAGCTCTTCTACTTTCTCCATCCTTACAAATTCTAGAAAAATCTTGCTGAAGTGTCCACAGAAATCACATTAAACCTACAGATCAATTAGGGGGAGCTGACCTCTTTGCAATATTGAATCATCTGATCCACAAAAGGATCAGAATAATCTATTTCTCTTTTAACTCTATCCCCTGTCCTCAGCACTGTCACTTTCAGCAGGTAGGGCCTCTCCATGTTGAGTTGGGTTTATTCTGAAGCATTTCATTTTGAGGGTCACTGACTATAGTACATGTTTTCAAATTTGGTTACTATTTGTTTATGGTTAGGTTATAGAACTATGATGTTAGTGGGCAGAAGCTTATAGCCTATTTATTACCTTGGTGAGTTGACCAATTAATTCTCTAAGGGTTTGTTTTTGTTTGGGGGCTGCTTAGCATATTCTACATAGACTATCTTGTTATGTGAAAACAGGAGCAATTATACATCTTCCATCCCAGGATGTTTGCCCTTCATAGTATTTTCTTATCCTTCCACACCAGCTAGGACTTCCAGTAGTGGGCTGGTCTGCATGTGTGGTGAGAATAAACACCATTACCCTGTCCCAGTTATGAGGGAAAGCAATCACTCTTTTAAGTATGATGTTAGTGGTAAAAGTTGGGTCAAGTATCAAAGGGCAAGCTCTTTGAAGAGAAAATTTGGTACAATATAGGTCTGAGAGTAAAGAAAAGTATTGTTTCTGCAAGCGGAAAGCCAACATTCCCCCACCATTTATATTGCCAGTGCAAGAGACAGGTGTGTCAGGTCAGGTGAATTCCTATACTACATCCCTGGGCAAAGTGTTTAGTTCAATAAAATTCAAATGTAAAATTTCTTTTGAATTATTTTGCAAAATATATCTCATTTCATGCATATACACATATACATGAAAAAGCAACAAACAATAATCCATAACCCAAATTTAGCATGTCATTTTTTTTTGTAATTAAAGTTACTGGAAAAAAGCCACAATGATTCATATGTATATTGTCTAGGGCTGACTTTGAATTAGCAGAGCCCAGTTAAGTTCCTGCAGGAGCCACCACATGCTCCACACAGCCTAAAATACTGTCTGGCCAGTTTCACAAAGTTTGTTCCACTCTACTTCTTTTTCCTTTTTTTGTTGGTAAATTTCATACATGTACCTAATATATTTTGATCACTTTGTTTTGTCCCCCTCTCTGAACCCCTTCTTCCCCACTTGTCTGTGATACCGTTTACTTCCCCCATCCTCCAGCATCCATAATGACATGTTGATAAGACCAATGTTGTGCAGGTGCTGCAAGGTGCAAGTGCAATGTTGAAAAGACAGTGTTCCAAAACACTCCTCCCCGTCCTTTGGCTCTTGCAGTCCTTTCCCCACCTCTTCCACATTCATGCCACTTCTTCATAATAAGATGTAGGGCTGGAGCCGGGCGGGGTGGTGCACACCTTTAATCCCAGCACTCGGGAGGCAGAGGTAGGAGGATCGCCGAGAGTTCGAGGCCACCCTGAGACTACATAGTTAATTTCAGGTCAGCCTGGACCAGAGTGAGACCCTACCTCGCAAAACCAAAAAAAGGATGTAGGGCTGGGAATATTACCCGATAGTAGAACGCTTGCCTAGGATACACCGACCCTGGAATCAATCTCCAAAGCTGGGAGGGAGGGAGGGAGGGAGAAGGGAGGGAAGAAGGGAGGGAGGGAGGGAGGGAGGGAAACTGGAAGAGATGGTTGTAAAGTGGAGACAAGCCTGTACTACACAGTAATGCCCTGCCTCAGAAGACCAATAATAATAAGTAATCCTGGAATATTTAGGAAGCCTTTCACTATCACCACATAGAAAACATTACGAAATAAAGTCAGTGCAAAAGAAGAGAGCAATTCCAAATATTACGTGAGTTACCAGATTCAGATGGGCCAAAAACTACTACACTTTCATATTTTTCAGTTATGTAACCCAACATACCCAGCATTTTCTACAGCAACTTTGAATTAGATTTCCTTCATTTGAACTGAAAGATCTCACATTCACTACATAGATAAAATCTGTATTGTTCAATAGGGCATGGTAGTGCATGCCTTTAATCCTAGCACTCAGAAGACAAAAGCAGGAGGATCACTATGAGTTCAAGATCAGCCTGAGACTACATAAGGAATTCCAGGTCAGCCTGGGCTAGAGTGAGACTCTACCTCAAAAAACCAAAACCAAAACAAAACAATCTATACTGTTCAATGCTGAAACACAGCTCTAATTTCTTTTTATATTATATGCCTATCAATATCATGACAACATTCAACTTTTTTAAAAACTAGAATATAACTATGGAACAAAAACTACGATTTATGTAACAATTAATTAAAATGTTATAAAATCAACTGGGCAGGGGTTCATTTAGGTTTAGTATTTGCTTCCCCAAGGAGTCATGCTAAAATGTTACTGAACAATGAAAGAAAGAAAAAACCTAAAATTACTTCAGCTTTTAAAAAAAATCCAACACTGAATGTCAGGACACCACTTCAGCTAAAGCATGAAAATAAAGGGCAGGTGTCCCTAGTAACATCTCCCTAAAATAAGGGAACTGCTTTAAGATCTGCTGGAGAAAAAGCCACCTGGAGAAAGCCAAAACTCCCAAGAGGACAGACCTACCTAACCAATTAGGAAGGCAGTGATTAAACCCGATCTTCTAATTGTCTACTGGGTATATATGTCCAGCAACATTCCCCAGAGGTTCTTAGCAATGGGAGACAAAATTACACCTCAGGTTACTATCAATTATGCACTCATCATTTGTCTATTTACCTTTCTCTCTAGGAAACTATAAAGCACAGCCAGGTATGGTTTTTAAGGCAAGCTGTATGTTCCTGAGAAGAAATCAAGTTATGTCAAGTTTAGACACAGAGCTGTTTTGTGTTTGAACTTACTAATGTGTTCATTCTGGAATGAGGAGACACTTCATTCAACAAGATGCTTTCTAGCTGGAGTGGCCAGATATTAATCTACAGTAAGACTGAAGTAATTAGTGAGAAACAAATTACATGCAGACACATACAAAAAAATATATCAAAAGGTAGGGAGGGGTTGAAGAAGAGGCTTAGGTGGCATTGGTAAAGGGTGAGGAAGTTTTGTGATTCCAGCTTCATTAGAAGCGGACCCATACGAAGGACAGCATACCATGGTAGGATTTTTTTCACCCTGGGGATTTCTTCCTCTATTACTTTGAGTAGTCATTCAAGAGGATCAGAGAAAGTACTACAAAAAGAACTAAACATGAATTCTTAGACGGCTGTTTGAATGCTTATCTCTGCTAAAGATGAAACCCAAATACATCTAGGAATAGACATGGTTAAATTCTAGCTGTGTCACTATGGTGGAGACTGCTGAGCACCCACAGCATCCCTTCTCTTCTGCTGGAACTGTGCTGCATATTGTCAGGGCCCCTGACTGACTACGTGCAGGTTAGATCTTCCCATGCTCCTCTGCAGATGGAGGTGACGACATCCTGTTTGCTAATGGGGTGGTAGATGACCTAGTTACTTCACAGTGCTTCCTCTGGAAGCTCCCATTACCATTTTCTAGCTGGAAGAATGACAGTGGCTGCAACAACCTGGGAAAGCATATGTTGAGGATGGCAGAATGATCCAGCTGGGCATGGAATGCCAACATGTGGGCTCTGAGAGACAAATTTATACTTGAGTCTCTCAGTATCTAGTCCCAGCCTGCTCTCTACTATAGCTAATTCCTTGTAAAGCTTGGGGCAAGGTATTTAACCATAAAATTTTAACTATATTTAACTATAAAATGAAATCATACTACTCAGTTTATATGACAGGATTAAAGACTATACTATCTCAAATCCTGTGTCCTATTCACACAAAAAAGTGCTCAGCTGATGGTGGGTGATGCTAGCTAGCAAAGATGGAGACTTCCAAGAAGCTGCCTGCACAGGCCTCAGATGCTATGCACCAACTGTGACCACAAAACCCTCAAGATGCAAAAGTATATTTGCTTCTGTGAATATTTCTATGGATAACTGTGTATTCAGAGAAAACCAGCATTGTTTTATATTTGGCCCAGGTAAAGAATTCAGATGAGACAGTTTTTCATCACAATTTAGCCAACTTTGCCTAAATCTTTAGTTATTTAAATATTGCTCTATATTATTAAAAGTCATACAAACTCTAATTATTTGTTTATGCTTTGTGGGCTGAGTCCAATGTTTGTATAAAATGCACTGGGACAGAAGGCACCCTGATCTATCAATCACTTCATCAGCATAGGCTGGGAAAGAGATCATCTCAAGGTCCACCAAGCCTGGCACACAGGGTTCTCTCATTAGTGGGAGCCAGGGCCTGCATTTGCCCTCAACATTTTCTCCTTTGGATAGTGTCTTTTCAAGTGTTAATTATTGGCCCTCTGGATTCTTTTTCATAGCTAGACTTTACACTCAAGATTTCTGTGACCTTGAGATTTGCTGATCACTACCAGCAGAGATCCTTAGCACCAAGATACAAGGACAGCTCTGGGACTTTCCTTAGGCTATCACATGGGTTTTATGTGTTATAAGTTGCAGAACAACCACAAGATTACATTATTACCAGGGGTCAACATCTCTGACATAGACGTACTTATCACACATGAGGTTTAACTCCTTCCATCTACCTTGATATGTCCCATGGCTTCTGATGGCTTTGAGCCACTACAACAGGAACGAGACCCAGAAGACAGTGATAAAAGATCCTGCATAACCTGTGCACACCTCTATGTTTATTCCAATGAAATGGCTTTGAGATGCCTTGCATCATGCTTCATGAATAAATTGTATAGTCAATAAACATTCAGAAAGCCAGACTAGACTCTGCCTCCTTTAAGATACACAGGAGCAAGCAGTTCACCTGCCTCTTCAAAGGCTGAGTTCTGCTGTAGCATCATGCAGAACTTCTGCCTTGGGAATCAAAAACTAAAGCTTAAGAACTATACACACACATATGTTGCAACAGTATCCATGAACAACAAGCTAGAAATCAAACTGCCTCTGGCCCATTGGTTTCAAAGACTCAAAGCTGAAGAGCAACACCAAATATCTCTCCCCAGGGAAGAAACAAATAACTCAGGATCTTTATTGTGGCTCTGCTTCCCTGAATTGTTACTTACAGGTTCCCGGCCATCCATGGCTTCCATCCACAGCCTGCGATCCTCTTCTGACAATGCCTGCATGGTGATAACCCCTGGCCTGTAGAGAAAGAAGTGAGAGAGATATGATCGCAAAGTCACATGCAAAGAGACTGGCAAAGGTAAACATAAAAAAAATAACCATTCCTCAGAGTGAGAGTCTGCTGAAGCCAACAACACGAACGGAAGCTTGGTATTCAGCTTCACTTAGCCACCATTCAGTAAAGCAAAGCCCCCTCCCAATAAGTCCATAGTAAGGTGAGAAGACACGCAGGAGATGGAGGTAAGGGACACAGGTGACTAAGGGTACTTTACTCTCGGGATTCCTCTAGGCCTTCTGTGCTTCTTGAAATCTTATCCAGTTCTAATATCCAAACTGTTTAACAAGCTGTTTTACTTAAAGCAAAAATGCAAAAATATTTACTGAAGTGAATGGAGTTACTGGTCTCAATAAACAGGAAGAAATACTCATGATAGAAGCCGCCTCCTCTCCTAATATCTAACTCTAATGACCTAAACTTCCTTTGACACAGTTGTATGCAGTTAATAGCTTTGTAACTGCAATTATATTAAATGTATGTACGTTTTAATGACTACTTACCATGTCAAGGGTTGAGTGCTTTACAGGCATTTACTTTTCATGATCCCATTAAAATCCACTTGGCTCTTTACAGTGAGCACAAGCCCTCCAGACAGCACACATAGCATCAATCAAGCCTGCCCAGTTCCCATTACAAATGGCACTCTTCACAAAAGACTGGGCCATAAAATGACCTCAGGATATTACACCTTTTTTATTAGGTGTATGTGTGATGTGTGTTTTATATGCACATAGGTGTGGAGGGCCACAGGAAGAGAGCAAGTACCCTCTATTACTCTTTTTCTTTGAGACGGGTGAGGGTCTCTCACTGAACCTCAAGCTCACACTGATTTTCATTTAGACTGCCTAACTAGCCAGCCCCCACTGTGGCCATCCTGTCCCCAGGCTCCTCCGTGTTGAGGTTACAGGTGTGTGAGGCCTTACCTGCTTTTTACATGAGAATCAAGCTCAGCTCCACACTTGCACAGCAAGTGATCTTACCCACTGAACCATCTCCCAGCCCCAAAGCAGGTCATCTTTAATTAGTCATGGTCTACAGATCTTACATTGTCCATAAGCCATTTGCCCTCCAAAAGGTATATTTTTCTGTAAAGACAACTTAATCTATCCATCAGATTGCCAAAAAACATTGTAATGAGTAAAAAGAGATCAGCAATTAATGTAAACTTTCATCTTCAAAGTCTTAAAAATTCCCAAGAAACAGGATGGAGAAATTGAGTGAGAACTGAAACCCAATGGCTATCTGCAAACACATGTCCTGCTGAAGCTCTACAAGCACATTGGTACTAGGAATGCCGAAGCCTGGGCTCAGAGGACACATATCAATCTCTACTGGAATCCCTGTTCACCTATCTCTGCTCCTGGTTGGTTTCTACCATTCCATCAACAGGATACAGCCATGTATGTTTCAAACACAGGGAAATTTTCTCACTAATCATCCCTCAGTACTCTCCTTTTCAAAGCTGTAAGTACAAAGAGCGGGAGGTGTTAGGAGTATGAGGTAGAAGCAAGTGAGTGAGAAAAGAGGAGTGTGAGAGGGGGCGTACAAACAAGCAACGGGGTAGGCAGGAGGGGGATATGTACGTGAGAGTGGCTGGGTGTTGAGGATGAATGACACAATGACTCCTTTGAAGCCACACTGGACATTGACATCCCTAACAGACAGGTGACTCCAAGGACAGACTAACTCCTTTCTCCACCTGCCAGGGATCTCCTGCCTCTTCTCAGACCCAAATGCCCATTTCCAAGGCTATATTTGGTGTGCCAGACTCCACTGGTATATGCAGACCATTTACAGCTAAGGCTTTACAGAACTGGCCCTGTGGCCTGAAGGTGCAGCAGATTGATGCTTCCAGACACCATCCAAAACCAAATCCAAAGCTGCTTTGAAATGGATGGCCTTGAAATGAAAAGCTAATTAGTTACATCTCCTGAACAATTCTCAAGTCTCTAGCCCTACATCTGAGTACTGTTCAAGTGTTTCACCAGTGCCACCTGCTTCTGACTCAAGCAATCCATTGAAATGGAGATTCCCAGCCCACCCCACACTAATGAAGCTAAACTTTGGGTCTAGGCCTGGGAAACTGTACTTTCACCAACTATCCAAGTGCTCTCAATGCATGGTTTAGTCTGAGGCCCATGCCCTGGACTACAAACTCCATGCCCACTCTTCCCCTTCCTGGTCTGCCTGCAATGGAGAATGCAGATGCCCTCTCTACACCGAGGCCAAGCAGCTGATATGCCTTCACCTCATTTCCTGCCAGAAACAGTTTCATCACAAGAGCTGCCTAAACCCCAGACTGCAGAGGGGTCACAGATGTCACATCTTCATGGCCTGTGGCATGAAATTTCCACCCAGGGCCATCAAGAGGAAATTCAGAAGAGCACAGAGGCTGTGAATGAGGGCCATGTGGCCCTGTTAAGTAGGAAAGTCAATAAAGCTTGTTTTCATTTCCAGAAGATACATCAAAATACAAATTCTTTTCCACATGTGGTCTTGTTTCCGTTGGGAGAACATGCATGGTGGAAGGAAGGTAAATGGTGAATAAAGTGGAACTAACACATTTGGTTTTAATACTAGTCCTCAGTTCAGACAGTTTTCCCTCAGCCTTTTGTTGTGTACACAGATGCAAAAACTCTAAAAAAAATATTGGCAAACAGAATACAAGAATATATCAGAAACATTATTTATCCCAACCAAGTAGGCTTTATCCCAGAGATGCAGCAATGGTTCAACATATGCAAATCAATAAATATAATAATCATATAAATGGACTGAAGGAAAAAATCACATGATCATTTCAATAGATACAGAAAAGGCATTCTTCAAAATCCAACATCCCTTCTTGGTAAAAGTTCTACAGAAGAGCTGGGTGTGGTGGCGCACGCCTTTAATCCCAGCACTCGGGAGGCAGAGGAGGATCACCGTGAGTTTGAGGCCACCCTGAGACTACAGAGTAAATTCCAGGTCAGCCTGGACCAGAGTGAGACCCTACCTTGAAAAATCAAAAAAAAAAAAAAAAAAAAGTTCTACAGAAACTGGGAATAGAAGGAACATCAACATAATAAAGGCTATTTATGACAAACATACAGCCAACATAATACTAAATGGGGAAAATCTTGACGCTTTTTCACTAAATTCAGGAACAAGACAAGGGTACCACCATCCCCACTTTTATTTAATATAGTACTGGAAGTCTTAGTTATAATGATAAGGCAAGAGACACTCATTAAAGGGATACAAATTGGAAAGGAAGAGATCAAATTATTATTTACAGATGATATGATTCTATATGAAAAGGACCCTAAAGACTACCAGCAAAATGTTATAGCTGATAAACACTTTTAGCAATGTGGCAGGATGCAAAATAAACACACAGAAATCATTAGCTTTTCTATATACTAACAACAAACATGCAGGGGATGAAATCAGGAAATCTCTCCAATTCACAATTGCCTCAAAAAACTAAATAAAGTACCTTGGAATAAATCTAACCAAGGAAGTGAAGGATCTCTACAATGAGAACTTTAAAACACTGAAGTGAGAAAAGCCAGAAGAAAATAGGAAATGGAAAGACATCCCATGTTCTTGGATTGGAAGAATCAATATTGTGAAAATATCAGTCTTACCAAAAGCAATCTATACATTTAATGCAATCCCCATTAAAATTTCAATGGCATTCTTCACAGAAATAGAAAAAACTATCCTGAAACTCATTTGGAAATACAAAAAAACCTCAAATAGCCAAAACAATTTTGAGCAACAAAAATAAGGCTGGTGGTATCACCATACCCAATTTTATGCTATATTACAAAGCCATAGTAACAAAAACAGCATCATACTGGCACAAAGACAGACACATAGATCAAGGGAAGAGAATAGAGGACCCAGAAGTTAATCCAGGCAGCTATAGCCATCTAATTTTTGACAAAAATGCCAAAAATATTCATTGGAGAAAAGACAGCCTCTTCCACAAGTGATGTAGAGAAAACTGGGTATCTGTATTACAAGGATGAAAATAGATCCTTCTCTCTCTCCATGCACAAGAATCAAGTCCAAGTGGATCAGGAACCTTAATATCAGACTGAAACTCTGAAATTGCTAGAGGAAAAGGTAGGGGAAACCCTTCAACATATTGGCATAGGCAATGACTTTCTGAATATAACCTCAATTGCTCAGGAAATAAAACCACTAATCAACCACTGGGATCTCATGAAATTACAAAGCTTTTGTACAGCAAAGGACACTGTGAATAGAGCAAAGAGACAACCTACAGACTGGGAGAAAATATTTGCCAGCTACACATCTGACAGACAATTAATATCCAAAATATACAAAGAACTCAAAAAACAGAACAATAAGAAATCAAACCACCCAACTAAAAAAATGGGCTATGGCACTAAATAGAGAGTTCTCAAAAGAAGAAATAAAGATGGCATATAAACATCTAAAAATGAGCCGGGCGTGGTGGCGCACGCCTTTAATCCCAGCACTCGGGAGGCAGAGGTAGGAGGATCGCCGAGAGTTCGAGGCTACCCTGAGATTACATAGTTAATTCCAGGTCAGCCTGGACCAGAGTGAGACCCTACCTTACAAAAACCAAAAAAAAAAAAAAAAAAAAATCTAAAAATGTGTTCTACATCCTTAGCCATCAGGGAAATGCAAATTAAAATTACTTTGAGGGTTGTAGAGACAGCTTAGCGGTTAAGGCATTTGCCTGCAAAGCCAAAGGACCCAGGTCGATTCCCCAGATGCACAAGGGAATGCATGTGTCTGAAGTTCATTTGCAGTGGAAGTGAAGGATCACTATAATGAGAACTTTAAAACGCTCAAGTGAAAAATTGCAGAAGACACTATGAAATGGAAAGAAATCCCATGTTCTTGATTTGGAAGAATCAATATTGTGAAAATGTCAATCTTACCAAAAGCAATCTACATATTTAATGCAATCCCCATTAAAATTCCAATGGCATACTGAAATTCATTTGGAATCACACACATACACACAAAAAATCCTTGAACAGCCAAAACAATTTTGAGCAACAAAAATAAGACTAGAGTTATCACCATACCCAATTTTAAGCTATATATACAAAGCCATAGTAACAAAAACAGCATGGTACTGGCATCAAGACAGACACATAGATCAATGGAATAGATGACCCAAATGTCATTCCAGGCAGTTACAGTCATCTGATTTTTGACAAAAAGGCCAAAAGTATTCATTGTAGAAAATACAGCTTCTTCAACAAGTGGTGCTTGGAAAATTGGATATCTATATGTAGATAGATCCTTGTCTTTCTCTATGCACATGAATCAAGTCCAAATTAATCAGGAACCTTAATATCAGATGTGAAACTCTGAAACTGCTATAGGAAAAAGTAGGGGAAATCCTTCAACATATTGACATAGATAATGACTTTCTGAATATAACCCCAATTGCTCAGGAAATAAAACCACTAATCAACCACTGGGATCTCTTGAAATTACAAAGCTTTTGTACAGCAAAGGACACTGTGAATAGAGCAAAGAGACAACCTACAGAATGGGACAATATCTTTGCCAGCTATACATCTGACAGAGGATTAATATCCAGAAAATACAAAGAACTGAAAAAAAAACAATAATACATCAAACAATCCAATTAAAAAATGGGCTAGGGAAGTAAATAGAGAGTTCTCAAAGGGAAAAATATAGATGGCATATAAACATCTAAAACAGTGTTCTACATGCTTAGCCATCAGGGAAATGCAAATTAAAACTACTTTGAGATTTCATCTCACTGCTGTCAGAATGGCTACCATCAAGAAAACAAAAGACAATAAATGCTGGCAAGGATGCAGAAAAAGGGAAACCCTTCTACATTGTTGGCGGGAACATAGTCTGGAACAAACATTGTGGAAATCAGTGTGGAAGTTCTTGAGATAGCTAAAAATACATTTACCATATGATCCAGCTATATCACTCCTAGGCATATATCCTAATGACTCTTCTCACTACCTTAGAGATACTTGTACAAACATGTATTTTCCTGCTCTATTCACAATAGCTAGGGAATGGAACCAGCCTAGATGTCCCTCAACAGGTGAATGGATAATAAAGATGTGATACATTTACACAATGTAGTTCTATTCAATAGTAAAGAAAAATGAAATTATGTAATTTTCCAGGAATGAATAGATCTTGAAAGGATTATACTTAGTGAGGTAACCCAGGCCAAGAAATCCATAATCACATGTTCTCTTTCATATGTGGATCCTAGCTACATATGATTGGACTTGTGTGTGAGCTGGAACCAAAGATTGGTAGCAGAGGCCAGTAAGCTATAAAAAGGCTATAAGGGAGGGAGGAGAGGGAAGCACTTTAGGGGATAATATTCTATATATGTAAGTAGAATTACAGATTACAGGGAGTAGAATGGCCTATGCAAGGCCAAGGAAGAGATTGAGTAAGAGATGGTTGGGGGGAGGTTCAATCAAAATTCAAGATATTATAAATCAGACATATGTAAGCCTATTTTTTGGGATAATGGCACATCCAGAAGCTATAGATTGCTACTAGAAAATTTTCAGTACCAGTGATGAGATACCTTCCAGTGAGTTGTAGGCCAGGGAGGTCCTGGTTGCTCCCAAAACATTACAAGCTATTGCCAAGGCCCTTACTTTCCCATGAGTAACAGATGGTAAGACCTTATTGCTGAAGACTTCACATTCCTGGGTGGTAAGTTCTCTCAGAATTCAAGCTGTTGCTGAAATGAAAACTTTCTCCCTGTAGACCAGCCAACTGAAAGCTGGAAAAAGCTGCACTGCATGCAGCCCTATGGGAGACAGAAGTCATTAGCAGTGAAAAGAGTGGACACTGGAAGCCTCAAGTTTGGCCAAACAGGCCAATGACTGAACAAGTGCAACAGTGGCATGTCTGCTCTAGGGGAAACCAACTGCTCTCTATTTGGACTGAAGACAAGGTCTATGGGAGGGAATACTTGCCTGGTACTAATGATTAATCTAATCAAAAGCCTATGGCAGGGGAAGCCATGAGCCTTAGGGGGTATAAAGCCTGCTCTTATCTGGCTCAACGCATATATTATTCTCACAAAACTGCCCTGAGAACACTACACTTAATGTTCATATCATATGTTAATGCTATTCTTACTTTTGGTTAGAGAAGCTTCTCTTTTCAGATGATGGTGAGCACTGGGATGACCCAAAAGGCAACATAATGCTTAGTAGAAGTGACAGAGGAGTGTTCAGCACTGAAACATGCCTATCAAACCCACTAAAGCTCTGGGTCCATTGTGGAAGAGGTGGCAGAAAGAGTGTAAAAGCTAAAGGACTGGTACCACTCCTTACAATGCAACTGTCCAGCCAGAAATTGACCTTGATATCCGTGACCTCACAACACCTAGTAATACCTTCACAAGACCCTTATACTAGGAGAAAATGATGATGACATCAAAATAAAAGAGAGAGTCACAGAGAGAGGGAAGGAATATGATGGAGAGTGGAGTTGTGAAGGGGAAAGTTGGGGATGGGGAGGGAATTATCATGGCTTATTGTCTGTAAGTATAGAAGTTGTCAATAAAAATAATTTTTAAAAAAGCTACACTGCATGCACTTCAATGGGAGAGAGAGAAATCACCAGTGGAAATATTTAACAGTGGACACTGAAAGCCTTAAATTTGGCCAGGCAGGCCAAACACAAAGTAAATATTCAAAAAATAGTCATGATCACAAGGGCAGATGCAGGAGCATGGCAAGTGTGGGGTTGAGTCAAATGACAGCTGGAGAAAGGCAGGTCAATAGTTTAGTACACTCAATCCACCACCACCACCAATACCCTCACAGTGAACCTCACGCCTCCACCACAAAGCACCCAGCTGAAGGCACACAGCAGCTCTGACATCATAGCCATTTCCTTTTTCCTCCTCAATAAAGCTTCAAAATAGCTTGCTCTTCCCTTTTGAAATAAATGTCTGGTAACTGATAAGAAAAGAGAAGGGGTCTTCAGTAATTTCTAGAAATTTTCAAAGAAGGTCCCTCTAGCCCCCTGGCAAGAGAAGGAGCAAGCAAGTTAAAAGTCCTTCTTAGAGCTCTACCCTACAATTCCACTTCAAATGCACCACTTCTTTTCCACCATGATGTAGTCCTGGGTTAATGCTGTAGCTGGTCATCCTGAGAAGCAGGAACATATAATATCTTCCACGTTACCACGCTCACAATGCAGTAAACAGTTCTCTATCTCAGGGAAAGCTGCTACCACCCTCATATCTCTTCCAGTGCTAGTATCCAAAAGGGCAATCCATCCAGGAAGCTGAGACCACCAACGTCAGCTCAGAGCCCTCCCCCAAGCCAAGAACAAGCAAAAGCACAAGCAACACGGATTCCAAGGTTCCTCGACAGCTTTCCTATTCTAATCTTATTCCTGAATCAGAGTCAACAATGGTGATCTCAGTGCTTTGGCAATTTACCCATTTCCTATTGGACAAGGAAATGCTAGGACTCCACCCCGCTGAAACAAACACACTCTGAACAGTCCTCATAGGACTGTTCTCTCTGAATCAACCTCCAAAGACCCAGAGCTTACTCATTCATAAGACTATAAACCTGCAATTAGCAATAGTTCACTCCTATCCTCCATCCACACCATTGTCCATTTAAGGGTCAAGTACAGAATAAAAAGACAACTGTGACACTCACAAATATATGCATACAGCCTGTATACAAACCCTACTTCACTATGCTCTTGGAGGGAAATGAAGGCTTGGGGGATGGGCTTGCCATCCACAGGTATGAAAAAGGCTTTCCAGGTGCCAGGGAGAGAAAGTGGTCCTTTATTTCCAAAGCACTACTGGGAAAACTGATTCTTAACACTTCATGGACAATTGTAATAGTTCCAAGTTCAACAAATCATCATTTACACAAACATGAGCAAAGTCATGCAGAATAACTGGAGAATGGCATCTTTCACATGTCTTCTTATGAGACTACAGAATCAAATGTACAGAGAACTGTTAAGAAAACAGAAAGAAGGAACTGGGCAAAAAGCTCTCTGTTGTCCTAAGGTAAACAATCGAGGCCTCATTTTCTTAAAACCTATAACCTTTTGGTTTTTTTAATTCTGCACTTTTGCATTTGGATAGAGAGTAGGAATAAATAAGTCTTCCCCTCTGTGGGAAAGCCAGACCATGCAAAGTTCAAGACAAAGAGGCAGTGGCCACCGGTCAAAATACATCACACACAGTAAGTTGGTTGGGGTACACACTGGTGAATGCCAAATGTAGTTGATTTATGGCTTACTATAGGTCAACCACTGTGGTAAAGATTTTACTTAAGTAGGTAGCATTTCTCATGATAAAAGTATAAAGTGTTAGCATGAGGCATTTATTTACTATTCATATTGTTTATTTGTAATGCAAGGGATTGAACTCAAAGCCCTGTACATGTTAAGCATGTACTCTAGCTCTGAGCTACATACATGTCCAGCTTCCTGGGCCTCTACTGCAAAGTGACTCTGAGAAAGATTATTTCCATGATGTTACACTGTTATAAAATGCCAAAACTTGATCTCTAATACAGATGGGCCTGATTCTAGAGCTAATTTTGCACTTTAACCACAATGATGTACTACCTCCATGCACAGGCAGGATATACTCCCTGGGATCCAAGACCACCAGGGACTTGGAGAGAAAAAGGAAGGGAGCAAGAGCCCTCCCACACACATGCTAAAATGTTCCCAAAAGTAGTCTCCAATCAATTATTTAGAAGGGATCTGATTATAATGAATAAATGGATCATAATCTATTAAAGGAGGGAAGGTTTTTAAATAATTATGACTACTGTAATAATAATGAGTAAATATTGCCAACCCCATAAGATAATTTCTTCAAGTTTTATTTTACAAGAGACCAAAGTCATAAAACATCAGTAACAAGTTATCAGCAAATTCATGGCCCATAAATGTAATAAGACACCAATTTTTAAATGTCTACTAATGTGCCAGTCATGGTGCCAGACACCAGGAACACTAGAATAAGTAATTATAACACAACTAGGAGAAGATACTACTAACTGATAGGATGAGTGAAATCCAAGGAGAACGTAAATATCTGTTACTACTATTGGTAACAAACTGGTTCATTTGTCTTTTACTTCCACTTGTACTATTCTATCACATAATGAACAAAAATGTATTTAAGTGGGATTTATTGATTCAACTGTTTCCTCTCTTTGGATTTAAGTAACAACAAAATTTTGCTGTTGTTTTAAAAGAAAACAAATTTTTGTTGAGAAACTAGCAATCAATAAAGAAACAAATTTCACTCTGTATAACAAAGAGTAGAAATACGGATGCTTCACTAGCCACCGAATTCCATTCCAACTTAAACCAGAATCAAACAATAAACATTCTTTCTTTTAATTGGTAACAAAAAAACAATTTTTGAAAGATCATTAATTTATAAATACATGAATCCTGAAAATTACAAGAACCTCTGCTTAGCTTCTTATACATGACAGCCAAAAATGGATTCAGTAAGTATGATGTCTCCCCCACTCAAGCCATGGAAGTCCTAGCAGTGCAACACCCTGTGAGGAAGGAAAAGGCCACTTCCTGCTTGAAAGGTCAATGGCATTGAGACTAGCACTCCAACCCCATGGGCAGGAAGGCAAAGTCAAATAGTACTTCAAACAAGGGGTGAAAAGGGAGGGGCGGGAAGCCTAAAACCAGGAAAAAACGGTTCATGTGCTGTGCGAGATAAAGGCATACTGCACTCTGAGGGAGGAGCAGGGCTGCTGGGTTCTCAGCAAACAGCAGACAGCAAGACCCTCATACAACCATCCCTGAAGCCAGGAACCCGGCACTGTAGCTCAGGAAGCAGAGCAAAAAGCAGTATTTAAATAGAGGCTTGACTAACTGGCCATGCTTGCTTTTGCAGGAAAGTGGGTATGAATGATCCATGAAAGGAAGAATTTCTAGAGAAAGAATGAGTCATGAGAATACCTTGCCCTGAAGGAATCCCATTGGCATGATGATCGCTTCTGCAGAGAACTCACACCTACCAGTGACTGAATTGTCAAAGCATAAACCACAACTGATTTTCAATTGGACCTTCTGAGAGGCACCAATGCATATACGAAGCTGCCATCTAGAGGTTGAATGCTGAACAACCAGTTACATAACAGGATCCTCTGGAAAACACCCAATCTCACAATCACACATTTTACCAAGTTACCCAACCACTTCATGCACTCATCACATACGGAGCTAGGTTTAATAGTTTCTTTCTGAGATCATAAATTGAAGGTAATCATAAAACTTTCTCCTTTTGTAGAAAGTATGTATAAATAAAACCCAACTTAGAACACAGAACGTCCACCTAGTGGGCCCTTTGTGCATGTACCCTTTACGTGCTTGTATTTGTTCACTCAGATGACAGATGGACTCACGAGTCATGGTGCTATGGGTAGAGAATCACACTCAAAAAACTCCTTCCAAAGCTAAAGTTCCAGATTTTAGAGAATAGGGAAAAAATCCAAAGGTCAACACTTTTAAACATGGGACTCCATCAAAGAGATGTCTAGTCGGAGTCCATCTTCAGCACAAACCTGCAAGGTGGTAACGATTAGTCCCATGTAATCAATACGAGTTAACCACTTTCCAGGAGTCACACAGCTACAAAGGGGCAGAACCTGCATTCAAACTTGGGGCTCCTTTTATCTTTACATGTGGTCTACTATAGAAACACACTTGAAATGAGGGTGCTGACTAACTGGAGTGTTCCAGTAACTTGTTCAGATCTGCCATACATCTTTCTAGCCTCCACTGTTCTGATTTTAATCAATCTTCCCTTTTTATGGATGTTTCTTCCTTTATTTATACACATAGCAGTATATATGTGGTTTTAATTTAATTAAGAACTAATCAAAGTAAGCTCCTCTTTGTCACCAAAGTCCCAAAGGAAAAACAAAATAATGTATTTCAAAATTGTCTCACCATTAAAAAAAAAATTGAGCAACTACATGAACACCGTACTATATTAACAGCACTAAAAATGATCATCTGCCTCGGAAAGACAATCATGTGAAACAATTAAACAGAGTACATAAAACACACCCCATTAAACACTCAGCCAACCAATACAAAGAAAAAAGGTCATTACCATGCAAGCACAAGATACCTGTGGGGAAGAAGAGAACAGAGCTGACAAGGGGTGTGCCACACTGGGACTGGCTCAGAGGAAAACTATCTCCATTACCTATGGGGGCAAAGCTTGCAACAGAAGAATTTCAAATAGGTATGAAAGAAAACCAAAGGAGGCTTTTGAGAAAGACAAATAGATTCACAGTGATTTGTACGTAAATGTGGTTTCTCCTATCAGAAGTGCTCTGACCTAGTGGCGCAGGCTTGTAACTCCATCTATTCATTGGGCTGTGCCAGGACAATATATCCGATTCAAGGCCTGTCTGAATAACTTAGTGAGACACTCTGTCTCAAAACAAAAAGGAGAAAAAGGGTTGGGAATACAGCTCTATGATAGAGCACTTGCCTAGTAAATGCAGGTCCCCAGGTTCAATCCCCAGTACAGCAAAAGAATCAAAAAGAGTCTCTTACATGTAGTTACAGCAATAAACAAGACAGAGGAAAGGAAGGAGTTAGGGAAGGAAGAAGGAGAGGGGGAGGACAAGAGGAATGAATTTAGAGTATTCAGTCATGCTATGCGAATGGAAGGGCTAAGTGGCCCTGCTTGATGTATTTTCCCATAGTATTCTGACTCTCCAGGTTTAATACAACACTCACCATACTGGTATTTGAACCTAAGTTGTTTGTATATTTATACATTTGCCATGTGAATTCTACTCTCAAAAGCAAACCCATAAAGCAATTATGGCCCATGTTTCATCTCTATCCCCAAGGCCCCTGGCAATCTCTAATAGGCCATCCCCGCTGTCCCTTCTACAGTGTGATGATGCAAGGAAGAGGCATTTACAACAAACTATAGAGTTTTGAATGGATGGATTTCTGTTGGAGTTAGCTAGTCCTGGAAAAAAAAAAATACTCTAATTGGTTCTTTTTTCCAAGAATAAACAATGCCCCCAAGAGACCACACTGATTCTGTGAATCAAAAGAAGCCTTTAATTTATGCTATTTTCCATATGCTTAGTGTCCCCCTCCTGGAAAACATTAGGAAGAACATATACATGTGTCACTTACATCTGTGAAAAATTTCTTAAAAATAAACCAACCCAGGGATGCTAACAAAGGATTCTTTAGCTTAAACAAATATTTTTCCTGCATTTGCTCGTTAATTTCCATAAGATCTGCATGGTGGAATTACTTATCCTAGTGACTGAACACAGACACTGGTGAGTAATAATGATCCACAGACAGCTATCACAAAAAGCTGCCTCACTTTATTAGGGATTATACATTACATTCTCTCAAGAGGAGGAAGGGGGAAGAATAAGGAAGGTGATTCATGTGAATGGGCTACTTTGTAAAGTGGGGTTGTTGGGCCATCCATGCGATGGGGGCTGCCTGAGTGAGAGAAGTTCTCCCTAACCAGTGCTGTTAGACTTCTAGCACTATTGTAACAACCCAGCACAAAGTGGATAGGTGGCTTAAACCCCCAAAATGTACTGCCTCCAAGGTCAACAGGCCAGAAGTTACAGCTTGCTTTTGAGGTCTGTGAAATCTGCCTTCCTCCTTTCTTTTAGGATTACTGGCAATCATTTTTCAGTCATTTCACAGGCATGGCTTAGCTTAGAGGCTGCCACCCTGATCTCTGCCTTTACCTTTATAGGGCATCTCCCTATATGTATATCTGGTTCTGGGTATACAGTTCCCCTGTTGATCAGAATACCAGTTACAGTAAAGCTGGGCCCATCCTAATAATCTCAACTTAATTTGATTACCCTCATAAAGATCCCAACCTCACATAAGGTCTCATGTTCAGAAAATAAGAATTAGGTCTTAAATAAGAATTAGGTCTTAGTGTGGGGATATGATTTAACCCATATAAAGAAAATAAGAAGAGATTCTCCTTTGGGGCATGTTGTAACCATCCCCCACAAGCATTACAAGTCACAGATACTCACTTAAAGTCAGACCATATTCTTTTTTTTTTTTTTAATTATTTTTATTTTTATTGACAACTTTTTTTTGGTTTTTCGAGGTAGGGTGTCACTCTGGCTCAGGCTGACCTGGAAGTAACTGTAGTCTCAGGGTGGCCCCAAACTCATGGTGATTCTCTTACCTCTGCCTCCCGAGTGCTGGGATTAAAGGCATGCACCACCACGTCCTGCCAACAACTTCTTTAATTGTAAACA
The DNA here is from genome assembly GCA_036365145.1 of Orientallactaga sibirica. Lineage (NCBI taxonomy): Eukaryota > Metazoa > Chordata > Mammalia > Rodentia > Dipodidae > Orientallactaga > Orientallactaga sibirica. Next base: position 49,795,809 of record JAEOAD010000005.1, on the reverse strand, counting down.
ATATCCTGTGTTATTTTCCTCCCTCCCCCCACTTTCCTCTTTGAAACTTCACTCTTCATCATATCCCTTCCCCCTCTCAATCAGTTTCTCTTTTCAGTTTGATGTCATGATCTTTTTCCTCCTATTATGCTGGTCAGACCATATTCTTAATGTTAGGGTCCAGAGACTGACTTTCAAAAGAAATCTGAAGGGGCATTCAAAGAACCATTTTGTTCATCTGATGGATACTATACCTTTATCTTAGCAAGTTTTCAGTATTTAAAGAAATAAAAATTCTCTCACTAACTTTAACTTGTCAATGTTAGGGGGGGAAACTCTTTGGAAGAAAAGCTAATGACATGAAGACCTAATATTAGCCTGTGAAACATTTGTTCAGAATAGTTCAGAAGACTCCAGTAGCTCAGGTCCCTAACTACTCTGAAAAAAAAAAAAAAAAAAAAAAGGTACAAAAGAAAAAGAACTACGTGAGATGTGGCCACAGAAATCAGAAATTATATGGACTCCAAGATGGAAGGGGTGTAGAATCTATACAGATGCAGAGGGAAGAGTAAGGCCTGGTCTTGAGATACCCAGGCTTTGCAAAATAACTTAGATAGAAGAAAAATATTTCTGAGTGTGTATTCAGTATTAAAAAGGAACTTGGACACATGACTCAAAAACCATAGATGTGAATCCCAAAATCCAAACATAGAGACTAACATTGGATTTCTAGAGAATTCATGGTCACAGTCACAACAGTTCTTCCCACAGGACCGAAGTGCTGGTATTAACCCATTTTTCATCATGATTTGCATATTGACAAACTGACATCAATGCACTGGGAACAACAGGTAAAAATAGCACTGTTTGATTTCTCCTACTCATGCTAATCTCTCTGGATTAAAAGCTTTTAAAAAAAAATGAGTACCATTTAAAAATAAAAGGTGGAAGAGGGGGTAGACAAGAAAAAATTAGCATGCCTACTAAGTGTCATATGCCTGGAGGTGTGATCTATCTGCATTGCCTCTTTTAATGTAGTCATGCCACGACTTCCTTCCTGGTTATAGTGAAAATAGTACACAAAGAATGTTCCACTTAGAGAAAGAGCCCTGTTTCAGCATTCCTCACCTGAAAGTGGCCCTTTGTCATGGTGAGAGCTATTGCTTTCCTGGTAAAACCATATGTCCAGGGCCTAGGAATGACCTTTTTCTCCTAGCTAGATTCTTCCCTTCTATAGGGGCAAATAAAGAGACATGGATTTGGGAGAATTTTGTTTATCTATGGTTCTTTGTTGTAATGTTTCTTATAAGGAAAGTGCTTTTGTATGCCCTGATGAAAACACCCAACATTAGTAAGAATTATAAAAAAAAATAAAGACATTGGGAACATGAACTTCAGGGTCTCTGCCACAGAAAGTCAGGAGGAAGGTCTGAGGCTGACTACCAGGAACCAGCAGTTCCATTGAATGCTGAGTACAGGTGGTTCCCATCACACAGAGACACAGACATCATCAAATCACACTGACTAACTCCTGAATAACACTGCTAGGCGGCTGCAGCACCAAATCTAAAGGAAAAATGTATTCAGCCTTAAAACCCACAGCATCAGATTCTAAGTCACAGGAATCACACTGGTACATTGAGAGGATACCACATTATCAAATACTTCATAAATGCTTATCTTTTCTACACTTCATACACACACTGTGAGCATTTTGTTTTTTGGTTGTTGTTTCTTTGTTTGTTTGTTTGTTTGTTTGTTTGTTTGTTTGTTTGTTTGTAGGGTTTCACTCTAGTCCAGGCTGACCTGGAACTCACTATTTAGTCTCAGGATAGTCTTGAACTCACGGTGATCCTCCTACCTCTGCATCCCGAGTGCCGGGATTAAAGGCATGTGCCACCACACTCGGCTGACTATGAGCATTTTGAACCTCATGCTTCTGTCTTTTGTACCCATTTCCTAGGTGCTCACCTTGTGTTTTGATCCCTGCCTCTGGCACAGCAGGTGAGACAGAGGAACCTGGGGGAGCAAGGGTTGGAAGAGCAGGCAGCTAACAGTACTCCCTGCCTGCTAATATGCCCTGGTGAAGAGGGCAGGGCAGGAAGGACTCCTCCAGAGATGAGGACGTGGGACAGATTGTCCCAAGCTGCTGCCACCCAGAACACAAAAATATCAACAAAGAAGCTTTTTCTTTCTTGCTAAAGCCCCCTCCATGAATGTGGAGAAACTACAGAAAGACAGTGGAGTCAAAATAGAGGAAGAAAAGAAACGCACTGTTCAACTGCTTAATCTGTGAGGTCTACAGAGAAAACCGCCAAGAAGGGTGTAGCATTAAATTATCATTGCTGAGACAAGACACCCAACCAGAAGCAGATTGTGGAAGGTAAGGGTTCATTTCCAGCTTAGAGTTTCAAGGGTTTCATTGGTAGGGTAAGAACATGACAGGAGCAGGCAGTCAGATGTCACAAATCCACAGTAGCAGGGAGGAAGTAAAGAACATGAGCTAAGTGTGGCATGCAGGGCTAAGCTAGAACACCTCAAGGCTCCAGCAGCTGGGTATTTAGTATGAGGCTTAATCACCAACACATGAGGCTATGATGGACATTTTACATTCAAACCACCACAAAGGGCTTCCTTCATGCAACTGGCCACTTGCCTCATGCCTTGGAGGAGACTCAACAGCCTCATTCCAGATCCTGACCACCAGCATCTACATCAAGTCAAAGGACTCAGACTACAGAGAAATGGACTCCCTAAATCCACTCAGTATACTAAGTGTGACAGATGTGCTCTTGATGTAGAAGTACAATCCTCCACCCCTCTTCTGTTTTTGAGACAGTCTTACTATGTATCTGAGACTGGTCTTAACTCCTGGGCTCAGACAATCCTCCTAGTTCATCCTCTTCAGTGCTGGAAGTCCAGGTGTTCACCACCATGCCAAACCTGCAAAGGTTTTGTAAGTATGATAAAAGAGAGGAAGTGTGAGGAAGTATTGGTAAGGGTGGAAAGGAGATGGAGGCACCACACAAGGTTTTAACTGTCCAGAAAGCAGCACTCAGTAACTTCCCAGAAAAAACCTTAAAGAAAACATGGAAAGTAAGCCGTCTCTAGGAAGCATCTTCAAGCTTATTTTCAATAGGATTGAGAGCAACAATGCAGGGCATACCCTCTTTCAAACAAGTGCACCAACACATGAGCAGCTCTAGGAACTACATGTTGACTGGCATCAAAACTGGTTCTACTTTCCACACACATCTTCACCTCCTCCAAGAACGCCAACTCCATGAGTGCCCTGCATTTTGTGACGAGAAGAAGGATGCCTACGAGTACTGAAAACATCTGGATCTAGGGTTTTGGTTTGAGGAAGGATCTTTTGCAAGGCCCCTTTGCTACCCCAGTTCCCTCAACCCTTCCCATGTAGACATCTCTGCTACCTTCATTTCTCACAGCCTCACACACGGTAAAGAGCTGTGGTGCTTTCTCTTCTTTACAGAACATATTTACTTCTGTGTGTTTAAAAGACAAAGGAAACAAATCTGTTGAACATGCAAAGCTCAGTAATTAACTCAAGAAGTAATAATAGCTAAAACTTGATAAGCATTTATTACCTGTCATTTGAAGTACCTTATCTCCTTTGATCGTTTGAACAAACCTATGAACTAGGTACTGACACCCTATTTGCAAAAAAGTCAATGTTTAGATTCAAGGTGTCTGACTTGAGAGGCACAGGTGTAATGATGAAACTTCCAAGAAAATGTGGTTAGTTTTCAGAAGCTTCATATCCAGGCTGAACAGACATGCAGCCTTGAGCATTCACCATCAGAGGAATACCATCTCGATTAGCCCATGGAGGAACATAGGGCATGCCAAGGTGGTCCTCAACCCCAGGACCCCTAACGAGCTTGGGGGAGAGGGCCACAAGTCAATTTCCTAGGGAGGGTATAAGTATTGGCCTGAAGAAATGGCGCAGCTTTTTCTTAAAAAAGGCAGGCATGACGTGGGTACCTTGCTGAGATTTAAGGATCTTGGTGCTAACAGTGCTGATCCTGAATAGACAGCTAGAGGAAGCTTAACACATGCTCTTTACTTTAGGAATTAACCCACTGCCAAGTAAAGTGCTTCAAAGAGCTGGAATCTTGTCAAACAAACTCAACAACCTGAAATGGTACAACTTAATGAGAGACACTATAAATCTTCAAGAAGACAACATACAGCTCTGTGCGTGTTTCTCTGCCTCTCTCCTCTCTCTCTCTCTCTCTCTCTCTCTCTCTCTCCAAAGAACAATTTGATAAGTGGCTTGGTCTACTTCCTAGGTGTGCACACATGGCAGTAAGTGAAATTTTGTAATTTTGAGCTTTAAAAAAAAAAATTGAGTAAAACCTCTTCTTTGAATCATTTTATTAATTTTTTTAGGAAAAAGAATCCTCAAACAGTGGGTACTACCACAGTAAGTAGAATATTTTCTTTAAGCTTCTACCTACTGGAGACATAACATGCATTCCTGAATCTGGGAGAGCTAATACAGAAGAAAGACCCAGAAACCCAGCAATCAGGGCCAAAGCTAAAGATGGGAAGACTGCATTGACCTTGCAAATCAGAAATGACCTAGTGCTCAACTCAAATCAGATGTAGGGGAGTATATTAGGGAGGGAAGGAGAAAAGGCACAAAAGCTACGACTGAAAGAAAAGAAGTACAAATTCAGCAGTAGTGATTCCTAGGGCAAGTGTCACAACCACTCACCTGTCAACTGCTTCTACATCAAAGCAAAACCTCTTCTCAATAGAGTCCGTTTTCCGCCGTGTGCAGGACTTGAGGGTAACAGATTCATCTTCACCCTAGTGGGAATACACACACTATCAAAGCATGGCCAGAAGGTAGGCTTTGCTCTATGGGACACACATAGCACATGGATAGATGCTCATTTCAACTCCACAAAACTGAGTGTTCAAAGCCAAGGAAGACTTACTACAGAACATCTTGGGCAAGACTCCTCTGCAGCTAAGATGTAGACACCCTGCTAGAATCAAACATCATCACTTGTGCCAGTGGCTAATGATGGCACAGCACCAATCTGTGACAGACAACTTGACCTGGTGCAACTGTTTTAATCAGGCTTAATTTGCAGGGGTATTAAGTTAAAGAAACAGTCTCCAGGCTGGGGAGATGGTTTAATGGTTAAGGTACTTGCCTGAAAAGCCAAAGGACCCATGTTCAATTCCCCAGGACCATCATAAACCAGAAACACAAAGTGGTGCAGGCCATCTGGAGTTCATTTGTAGCAGCTGAAGGCCCTAGTGTGCCTATTCTCTCCCTCCCCATCTCCTCAAGTACATAAATAAAGAAATTTTTAAAGGAGAGAGAAATAGTCCCCAGCTGAGCTTCTGTGGTCATCAGTTCCTCAAGAACACCTTCACAAGGCACATCAAAGGTTCCCAAGATGTACTCACATTGCACCATGTACCCATCCCTCCATCCTCAGAGGACTAAGCACAGCAAAAACTGTCTGCTAACGAAGGCGATGAGCAAAATAGTGTCTCTCTCCCAATGAGACTATAAATTCTCTGGGGTATGTATAGACTGTATGAAAGTTTCTGTTTAAACTTGTGTCTTCTGAGCCTAAGTGGGTTCTGAACAGCGAATACACCCCCACACGCATGAAAACTCGAATGGTTTCCATGACATCTCTAGACATCCATGAAAGTATTTGAGGTAACAAACTTTCCTCCCACCATCCTCTCCCAATTTTCTGGTGTCCTTTGGTATCCAACTCTCCTCCCATGTCATCCCTAGGCCACCAATGAATTGGCTTTGTCACTGCCAATGAATTTATTCACTTGCATCTATCATTTTTCACAAATGGAGCCATGCCGTAGTGCTCTATTTTGTCTGGCTTCTTTCATTAAGCACAATGATTCTGTGGTTCATCCATGTTGGGTATATTAAGAGTTATTTCTGTTTATTCATTATATGGCTGAGCAGTGTGCCACTGTATATGTAGAATGTGGCAACCTTTATCTCACAAAGCTAATTTCTTGTCTGGAAACACAGAAGGTGCTCTTTTGGATTTTTTATCACTTGAGAAATTTAGAGTTTCTATCCCTCCTCCTTTTGCTAATCATTTTTTCTCAACTAAGGGGGGAGTCAAAATTCTTCTTGGTTTTCAAATAATAGGAAATGTGAGCACATAAGGTAACTGTAACCACCACTCTTATCAGAACAGCACACAAAACAGTGTTCTAGAAAGACACTGTTTACAGTCACAAGCCTCGTATCTTGTCTTACTAAATAGCCAAAATTAATTTTTCACATTGAAAATTGTTCTTTCTTCACGTTATAAGATGTGTAGGTATGTTAAATAAAAATACAGCAAGGGGCTGGAGAGATGGCTCAGCAGTTAAAAGGCATTTGCATGCAAAGCCCGTTGGCTTAGGTTCGATTCCCCAGTACCCACGTAAAGCCATTTGCACAAAGTGGTGCATGCATCTAGTTTATTTAGAGTGACAAGAGGCCCTGGCACACCCATACTCTATATATCTCAGTCTCAATCAATCAAAATCTATCTATCACTGTATTTCTCCTTACAAATAAAGGTATTTTAAAAATACAGCAGAGGCTCAGGAGATGGCTCAATGGATAAGAGTGCCTGCTGTGCAAGCATGAACCTATGTAACAAACCAAGTTGTTGTACACATCTATAATCCCAATGTTAAGAGGGGCAAAGACAGGAGGATTTCTGGGGCATGCTGGCCTACCACTGTAATTAAAAAAAAAAAAAAAAAAAAAAAAAAAAACAGTGAACTCCAGGTTCAATAAGAGACCCTGTCTCAGAGAAATAAGGCAGAAGAGAAACAGAGGAAGACACCTGACATCCTCCTCTGGCTTCCGCAAGTATGTGCCTGGACATTATACATCAGCTTACGTGCATGCAAGCAAACATCTCACCCCTTACACACACACATTTTATGCACACACATAAAGAAGTCACAGGAGGTTGCCTAGTAATCCCATGTCCTTGGGAGGTTAAGGCAGAAGGACCATAAGCTCAAGACCAGCCTGGGCTACATGTTCTGAATGCTAGGTTCCCAGCTGATGGAGATTTGGGAATTAACACCTCTTGGAGGCAGAGTATTGTTGGGGGTGGGCTTATGGGTTTTAGAGCTAGTTTCCCCTTGCCAGTGTTTGGCACACTCTCCTGTTGCTATTGTCCACCTTATGTTGGCCAAGGGGTGATGTCCACCCTCTTCTCATGCCATCATTTTCCCCTGCCATGATGGAGCTTCCCCTCAAGTCTATAAGCCAAATTAAACCTTTTTCCCACCAGATGCTCTTGGTTGAGTGACTTCAGCCAGCAAGGCAAACCTGACTACAACAAGGTTCACCTAGGCTACTGAGCAAGGCCTGCTTCAAAAGGACTGAAATACAGTTCAGTAGTAAAGCATTTACCCAGTATATATGAGTCCCTAAATTCAATTCTCAGTGCTACAGAAAAAAAAAAAAAAATAGAGGGACCATTGTTTTGGACTGGGTTCCAACAAACCACAGAATAACATGGAGTCACCTATGCACATATTCTCCATCACAAAACCAAAACTAAATTGTTTATCTGACCTTCCAAGAAGCCAGAGGAAATGAGAGAACAGCCAAATTGCCTAAACAGCTTGTTCCAACTGGCAAAGATAATTGAAGTGCTCTTTGCCTCAGTCATCTCTCTCTCTCTCAAACACTCTAACACACACACAGCGAGGGGGGCTAAATTAACCTAATGTTAACCAATGGCTTATGTCCTCTCTCCTGTCTCCTCTTAATAGAAACTTTATACAACTTTTTTTGTTTGCTATGTTGGGGAATCCAACCCATGGCCTCATTCATAAGAAGCAAGACTTCTGCCACTGAATTTCATACTCTCACACCAAGGAAAACCACGTTGAAATGAACAATACATTTTGAGTTCTCAGTATTTACTTTCTTCAGACTACCTCTGTCTTAAAACCAACCTTTTCTGCTTGCCCATCAGAACACTTTTTCCATTTTACAGGATGAAATAAAGCCAATTAAGTTCTTCCTCTTCTTTTTCTTTTCTTTCTTTCTTTTTTTTTTTTTTTTTTTTTTTTGGTAGTCAGAAAGAGAGATAGAGAATGGGCGTGCCAGCAGCCTCTCAGCCGCTGTGAACGAACTCCAGACGCGTGTGCACCCCCTTGTGGACAAGTGTGGCATTGTGCCCTTGCATCACTGCATCTGGCTAAACGTGGGACCCGGAGAATCCAACGGGTGTTCTTAGGTTTAGTAGGCAGGCACCTTAACCACTAAGCCATCTCTCCAGGCCTCAATTAAGTTCTTTAACAGCTCCAGTTTTGTCCTTGGGCAAGTGTATGAACCAAAACATAAGATTTTCTGAACTTGCTTATGTCCTTCTATGTTGAGACTTAATAGCTATGGAGCAGCTTCTATTATAAAAGCTCAGATGAGGCACCATGGGAAAAAAATGGAAGGGAATCGAGATCAGCAAGAGAACATCAAACAGAAGCAGAACAAGGAGGCAGATAAATTTGTGTTCCAAGGATGGCCTTGCCTTGTTAGGAAAAAACTGTAGATGATACATTCAACTATGAGAGAGAGAGAGAGAGAGAGAGAGAGAGAGAGAGAGAGAGAGAGAGAGTGTGTGTGTGTGTGTGTGTGTGTGTGTGTGTGTGTGTAAAGAAAAAGGGACAGACAGACAATGCAACACACGCTTCAGTGGCTGAGATGAAAGGGATTTGAGCTGGTCAGGAAGGTTGGGAAAGGTCCTCTTGATCTGAGATCAGAAGGGTCCCAGCAGATTAAAGGGAGAAAGAGCAGGGAGAACAAAAAACATGTGGAAGGCCCTGTGGTCAGGGCCAAGAGTCTAGGAGGAACCGAGGAAAACAGAAGTGACTGGGAGCCCAGAGAAAGAGGCAAATAGGAGGAGAAACAGACTGCAAAGAAGCAGAAACCAGCCCATAGAAGAGTCTACTCTGCATCCTGAGAAGAGCAGCAAAATGATGAACGGTTCAAACAAAGGAAAGGACAGGACAAGGTCTGTGGAGGTGCCTCTCATTTATTTTTTAATATTTTATTTACTTATGGACAGAGTGGGGGAAGCAGATAGAGAGAATGGGTACCTAAGGGCCTCTAGCCACTGCAAACAAACTCCAGACACATGCACCACCTTGTGCATCTGGCTTACATGGGTCCTGGGGAATCAAATCTGGGTCTTTAGGCTTCAAAGGCAAGCGCCTTAACTGCTAAGCCATCTCTCCAGCCTGGAAGGACATTCTTTAACCACATATGAGGATGGTCTCCAAGATGGAGCACTTCTGCTCATAAACCAGAGGCTAGTGGGGAAAGTGGGTACTTTTAGAGCAGGAAAAAATATCCAAATGAAAGGGAAAGTGAAGGAACACAAAAGCTGGGAAAGAATCATGTTAGGGAAACAACAACACACTCTACTAGCTACATTAAGTCTACCTCCTGCTGCTAGGAGAGTTCTGTACAAACATAGATGCCAATACATCATGTGATGTGTTGTTCAACTTGAGAGAATGGTCCCTTCAGCTCTGTAGGTGGAAAGCTAAGGAGACAGTGGCATAAAGGAAAGTATACAGCTTCAGACTCAGGAGGTTCAGATTTCAAAATGTGCACCCTGGACTACAGAATGAGATCTAGAACTAGAGCAGTCCAGGCTACAAAGGGGGAAGGAGGAGAGCAAGAGAGAATGTTGAAGCTATTGAACTAGACACTGTACTAGCATTTTTTGTTTGTTTGTTTTCTGAGGTAGGGTCTCCCTCTATTTCACTATGTAGTCTCAGGGTGGCCTCAAACTCTCGGCGATCCTCCCAAGAGCTGGGATTAAAGGAGTGCACCACCACGCTCAGCTATACTACTTTTTGATGACCTAACTTCATTACCCTTGCTCTGCCCATTCTGTTGATGGAAATGGCCATAAACTAACCCAACTGCAGTAAGTGAGGATGTAGTAGTATGAAGTATCAACGTTTCAGGTATGAAGAATATGTGGGGTGGAAGATATTCTGTGGCTATTTTTGGAAAACACTATCAGGCCACATCAGGTTCCCTGCTATCATTGCTACTAGGCAGCTTCTTGAATTTCCATGTGTTCTTCCTTTGCATAGAGCTGCTTGCCTTCTGCCAGCTGCAGTCATGTGCATGGAGAGGATGTCTTTTTGTGTTGACTGTCTTAATACCTTTTCTTCCTCTAGAATTGTGCATGTCACTATGATAGGCCTAGGTTTGAACCTTTCAGAAAAAAATGCTGGCCCTAAGGAGACTGACTGATGCATTCATGATCCCATGGGAAACACCAATAATCCCACTGAGGAGGGCCTCAGTGGATTGGGGGAAGAGGAGTATAACCTCTGATGATGATATTAATAAAAAGGTTTTAAAATGCTGGAAATTTTGGAAAGTTTTGGCCACCTTGGATTTGAGATTTCATCTCTTTCAATAACTTTGGGAAATTCTTACCAGTTATCACTTTGAATTTTGTTTCTTCCTCATTTTTTCTGAAGATGTTTAAATATTTTTAGTACTTCCTCCCTGCTGATGTGATGATGTGATGCTGGTTTCCTGCTCCTGTCATGCTTTGCTCATCACATTGGACTTTCCCTTGAAACTGTAAGCTGACAGTAAACCCTGTTTTCCTTTTGCTATTTCTGGTTGGATATTTTGTCCCAGCCATGAGAAAGTGACTAATATACCCTCTGACTACAACCTCACATGAACTGAGCCTGAGCCATCATCTAAATATTCCTCAAATTCCTGAGCCTTGGGGCCATGCAGAATATTAAAATAACTGATGTGATTTTAAAAGTTGCAGTTTGGGAACTGGGGAGATGGCATAACAAAGTACTTGCTGTGCAAGCTTAAGGAGCAGGATTCAGATCCCCAACTCCCATGTAAAGACAGAAGTCGTAGCATGTGCCTGCAGTCCTAACATACTTACAGTAAGACAGAAGGCAAAGGCAGGAGAACCCCTGGGAGCTCGTGGGCCAGCCATCCTGGTATATGCAATAATAAAACAAGGGACCCTGCCTCAAGCAAGTTAGAAAGCAAGGACCAACATCCAAGGTTGTCCTTTAACCTCCATACATGTGCTATGGCACCCATGCATCCACACAGACATTTCAAAGTTTGGTGGTGACTTCTTATACAGCAATAGACAGCTGGGATATCTCAATTGTCTACTGTTGGGCTGAAGAGATGGCTTAGCACTTAAGGCACTTGCTTGTAATGCCTAACAACCCAGGTTCAATTCCTTAGTACTCATGTAAAGCCAAATGCACACTGCATGCATCTGAGGTTTGTGTGCAGTGGCAGGAGGCCCTGGCATGCTCATATATTCATTCATTCACATTCTCTCTCTCTTTCTCTCTGCTCATAGATGGATGGATGGATGAGAATTTTAAATTGCCAGCTCTCTAGAGATCAAGTAAGAGTGGCATAAAATAGTTCCACAGGATGAGGTCATACATGACTTTTAAGCATCTTATAATTGACATATTTAATATCATATAGTTATGTAATGTAAGAATCTTATCTTCAGGGCACAAGGCCTCCTGGAACTACTGCATTAAAATAAAGAGAATGAGGCCAGGCATGGTGGCGCATGCCTTTAATCCCAGCACTTGGGAGGCAGAGGTAGGAGTATCATCATGAGTTCGAGGACACCCTGAGACTACAGAGTGACTTCCAGGTTAGCCTGGGCTAGATCGAGACCTTACCTCAAAAAACCAAAAAATAAAAAAATAAAATAAAATAAATAAAATAAAATAAAGAGAATGAAGCACTAGCACTGTTGCATCACATGTAGGTTAGCATTGTTACCTACTGGCCAAGCAAATCAAGCAGGATATGTTCACAGTGAACTCACCCCTTTTCCTCCTGACTTCTGGTCAAATGGGACCATGGTGATTTGCTTAGAATCCCGTTGGTATGTACAATAATGCTTCACCCACGAAGTTCCAAAATGACCTGCAAGGTAATATTGCCTATTAAAACATCTACACATGTCCATGGCATGCTGTCAAAACACAAAGCCACAGCCCATATATTCCACACTCAGGCAATATATTCCATTCTCCACACAAGAATGAAATAGAAAACTGACCCCATAGGCTGGAAATGGAACAAAACCAATGCTTTCCCCTAGAGACCTAAGAATACCATTTCCCACTGCTATAACCACTGGGTCTTAAAATACAAGAAAAATAGAGGCTCCCTGAGGACATTAATTCACATTCCCATCATCAATCTCACTTGAAGTTATCATTCTCTTCCTTGGGATGACCAAAAAAAAGAGCACAGAAGGGTCTCCCAAATGTTTGTCACCATTTCCATTTGGGACAATGACATCATGCATCTGACACAGCTGCTCAGAGACTGCACAAACATCAGGGCACTGACCTACTTCTAAACCCCTAATTTTTACTGTAGCAGAATTCAAAAAGATCTGAAAAGCAGACAAGAAAACCTCAGATACACTAAAGAAGCAGACTGGAAGTGACTAAATGTCCAAGTGAAATCTCATGAGGAGTCTGTCTCAAAAGACTCCTTAAAAGAGAAGGACATCACAGCTCTAAGGCCCAGCAAAGTCTCAAAGTGCTTGGCCAATGAGGGTTTTGACAACAAAGTGCTGTTAGAGGAAGAAGGCATCATCAGCCTGCAGGGACCTCAACCAGTATTAGTTCTAGATGTTTACAAAGATCACAGCAGAAATAGTTAAAACTTTTTAAACCACCTAGAGAGTCAGCAGCCACTGAATAATTATTAATAGTATTGCATGACTGGCAGGTACAAGTATTGGATATCATGTAATAACTTAAAATGTAACACATACATGTTTACTTTGGGGCATCAAAGAGAATCGAAAGAAGAAAACTAATAAATGTGGAGAGAGTGGTGGAGCTGAGAAATCACCACTGTGCAACCATCACAGGAAAATCAGTGCAGGCAAGGTGATCTATGGACACTAGCACTATAGAGAATAAAGTAGGAGAAGAAGGATATTTACATGATCTTTACATGGGAGTTATAAAGAGAAATCAATCAGTAGCTGTATAGTAGAGAAACTGGGTGGTCAAATGGATACCATATGCCTTAGACCACAGAGAAGAACACATTCTACTTACATAGGACTGGACCAGAGATGTATAACCTGAGTGCAATCATGAAGAAGCATCAAATAAACACACAATAAAAAAAATTCCATAGACAACTAGACCATAGTGGTAGTTTGAATGTATGCCCTCCATAGACTCAGGGGTTTTACTAAAGTTTTCAGCTTTAGCCCCTAACAGGCAGACTTCTGCTACAGGAGGCATATCACAGGGGCTGGCTCTGAAAACCAGCCCAAAGATATGCAGCCAAGTTTGCACTCTGGCCATGCGTGCTTGTGGTGCTGGCTGCTTGGTGATGTCTCTGTTTGGATTTATGATGGAAAGCCAGCTTCTTCCACCATTGGTGGAACTTCCCCTGGATCTTTAAGCCTAAAATAGATCCCTTACTCCATAAACTGTTTGGCTGGATGATCATCCCAGCAACACCGGATCTGTCTACTACAACCACGTTATGCCAAAATCACAAAGTCACAAAAGGCATAGGCTGAGAAACTTCCCTGGATTAGCTGAGCCTATGGTCAGTATAGCTAACTGAGAATAAGAGTCGGTACTGGAAGAAAACAAATGCCTTATGGGGGCATTACTAGGAGAGCTGGCAACACAGAAATAGGAACTAAAGTTTAGAGAGCAATTTAATTTTCCTAGACATAGTTACATAAAAGAATATCCTGATTATTTAAAATTACACAGTGAATACGGAGAGATAACTTAGCAGTTAAGGCATTTGCCTATGAAGCCTAAGAACTCATGTTTGAGTCTTCAGGTCCTATAGCCAGAATCACAGTGACACAAGCGCACAATGTTGCACATGTGCACAAGGGGGGCACACGTGTTTGTAGTTCGTTAGCAGTGGCTGAGGCCCTGGTGTGCCCATTCTCTCCCTCTCTGTGTCTCTCTCTCTCTCTTTCAAAAAAATTACACACTGAATGTACATGGGTGGTACATACCTGAAATCCCACACACTGAATAGTCAGGTGTGGTGGTACACACCTGAAATCCGGCACTCAGGAAGCTAAAGCAGCAGAGTTAAGAGTATGGGGCCAGTCTGGGCTACATAGTGAGTTCAAGGCCAGCTTTAGCTACATAGATAAATAATGCCTCAAAACAATTCACCAACAACACAACCTCACTGCACTAAAGGAATATCATAAACACAAACTAAAATGTGCCCAAAAAGGTGTGTACATGAGAATGATATACATATGCCCACTTATACAGAGAGAGAAGTTGCAAACATTAAGAAAAAGTGGATCTGGGTAAATTCATATGGTTGTCCCTTATACCATTCTTTTAATGTTGTTAAGATAACCAGTACTTATTTTTAATTGCTTTTTTAATTTTTAAAATTATTTATTTGAAAGAGAGAGTTGTGTGAGAGAGAGCAAGAGAGAGACAGAGAGAGAGAGAAAAAGAGAGTATGGGTATGTCAGGGCCTCCTGCCACTGCACACGAACTCAAGACACATGCATCACTTTATGCATCTGGCTTTACATGGGTCCTGGGGAAATCAAACCCAGACCATTAGGCTTCACAAACAAGCACTTTTACCTGCTGAGCCATCTCTCCAACCTATATTTTTGTTTTTTGGGTGTTTTATTTATTTATTTATTTTTTTGTTGTTGTTTTTTTTGCTGTGTGCTCACATGTGAGAGTGTGGGCGCATGCATGCATGCATGTGTGAAGGTCAGAGGACAGCTTTGAGGTTAGTGCTTGTCTTTCCACTCATTTGAGACAGCCCATCCCTCCCTCCCTCCCTCCTCTCCCCTCTCTCTCTCTCTCTCTCTCTCTCTCTCTCTCTCTGTGTGTGTGTGTGTGTGTGTGTGTGTGTGTGTGTGTGTATGTGTGTGTCTGTCTGTCTCTCATTCTGTGTGGTTGTTCTCTGCTGCACTTGCTGTGAGCTTCTGGGAAATTCTCCTGCCTGCCTCTCACCTCAGCTCACTGTCAGCTCAGTGTGCTGGGATTACAGAAGCTCAAGCAAGGCTTCTGGCTTTTTATGTGTGGTCTGAGGACTGAACTTATTTACTTAGAGTTGTATAGCAAGTACTTTGTCCACTGAGTCATCTCCCTTTTAATGTGGAGAGTGGATGTGTGTGCACAGGCGGGTGGGTGTGTACAGGTGCATGTGTGTGTACAGTTGTGTATGCACATGGAGGCCAGAGAAAACCTCAGTGTCATCCTCAGCAATACCATCTATCTCTTCTGAAACAGGGTCTCTCATTGGCCTGGATCTCACCAATTAGCCTGCACTGGCTGGCCAGAGAGCCACATAGACCCTCCCATCTCCACAACTATAGCACTAGGTTTACAAGCATGCATCATCACATCTTACCCTATAACTTGCGTACTGAAAATTGAACTCAGGTCCTCAAGCTTGCAAAGCAGACACTTTCCTGACCTAGATATCTCCCCAACTTCCCTTCTTATAGCATTCTTACAACTTTTCTAAAACTTAGAAATTATTTCAAAAGAGTAAGTTCTAAAACCTTAAGGTAAGAAAACACTGTATCCCAATGAAATATTCTGGGCTAATGTTATCAAAAAATGAAGAGTAGTTCTATTAAGAATCAACACATTGGGCTGGAGAGGTGGCTTAGTGGTTAAGGCACTTGCCTACAAAGCCAAAGATTCCCCAGTACCCACATAAGCCAGATGCACAAGGTGGCACATGCATCTGGAGTTCATTTGCAGTGGCTGGAAGCCTTGGTGTGCCCATTCTCTCTCTCTGCCTCTTTACCTCTCTCAAATAAATAAATAAAAATAAATATATTTTTTAAAAAGAATCAACACATTAATATCAAGGGAACGTGTAAAATGTTTGAACAAAATTCTATGAGTGCAAAAAAATGGTTTTATACAAATACGTGAATAATATTAATAACTGCAATGTTATTGGGAGACAAACTATACCTTTACATTTCGGAAAATGTGTATTTCTACACTGAACTCAAATCTTGGAGGAGGCAACCCTCTCATGGGACAAAAGGGAAAGCACCTTGTAGTCAAGGAACAAAGCATACTAAGAGTGTATGGGCTCGAGAATAGTGTGAACCCAGGAAGAAAAGAGTGACCAAGGAGCCTCAGGGAGTCCTAGCAGCCAAGGGAACTCCCAGCACAAAGGAAAAGGGAATTTTACCACTTGAGGTAGACAAGACTCTGGACATACTTTCCCTGGAAAGTGGACAACGCCCCAGGAGAATGGCTGCCACCCTCATGGCACCCATCTGCCTTCAGAGGGTTGAATGCACCCGCCCGGCAAGGGGCACACTTACGCTTCTCCTGAACATACAGGTACCCTTCCATGGTGTAGGGGCTGATGGTCTTGTGCTCAAGGGGGTTTTCCTTCATCTTCTTCATCAGTGATTCCACTTCCGACCTGGTGCCTTCAAAGCGGTTTCTTGTCTAAGATGAAAGGAATTTCACTCAAATCAAAGAAATGAAACCTCTTAAGAATTCATAAGCTTGGCCTAACAAAATTCTTAGATCTAAAACAAGATAAGGGACATTCTATCATCTAGGAATTCAGCAAATATTCACTTGCGAGAAGCACACTTTTGTCCTTACAGCCCCCATATTTGAATGATTCCAACTCCAGCAACCATCAAGATCACTTGTAGAGGGGGTACACACCCTGGCCTTGCTGCTAAACTGATCACTGAGAGCCTCTGGGCCAGAAGCAGGCATCTTCCTAAGTGTCCCTGGAGAGTCTGCCTCAGATGGGCCAGTGCCTGCACATTTGGGGACACGGTCCTCACTTTTTCCATTGCAGGAAAAGTCTCACTGACGGTTCATAGAAGACTTCCTCCTCAAAGGGGTGCTACTATTCTCTAGTTCTCCCCCTCACCCAGAATAGCCTGTATCCCTCTGGCATCTACCCAGGCCCATGAGAGCCCCTGTAGTGCAGCCCAGGGTCTCTAATGATATTCTTCCATGCCCACCTTCTCACAGGGGTTCTTGCTGGCATGGTCCCAGCAAACCTGTTGCACTGCACATAAATCTTTATTTCAAAGCCTGTCCTCAGCAGAACCCAATCTGAGTATTACAGCTGTTGTCTAGTATGTGTGAGGTCCTAGGTTCCAACCCAGCTTGACAGAAGAAGAACAGGAAGACAACTCAGCCTGAGGGGAAGCCATGCTTTGTTAAATCTTTCTGATACTCCGCAACTTCCTGTTCTCTAAGACAATAAGCCCCAGACTTTACAAGGGCATGTGGTATAAGCCAGGCAGGAACACCTGGGTTTACTTCCTACACAAGCATATCGCAAGACAATATGAAGACTAGCATGGTTAATCCCAAAGTGAAAGGAGTGGCTTGCTCCCAGCGGCTCAACCAAATATCACAGGCAAGATTCTGCATTCCCAAAGGTCCCATGTTTACACAGGCGAGGAGGCTGGGGGCAAAAGGCACTTATGAGGACTTCCTTTCTGCCTTCCTAAGAGCTAGACAGGAATACATTATTTGCGTTTGGGGTCAGCATGTGTCCCTCCATCCCCGGACATACATGTAAGAATGCATGTGGCCATGCAGCCAGATACACAGAAGGGAGGCCAGGGTGGGGTGGGGTGGGGTGGGGTGGGGCAGGGCTGGGCTGGGCTGGGATTTCCAAAGGAAATCCTGCCTCTGAGGCACGAGAAGTAAACATACCCAGCAGCAGCACAGAAGCAGTGATTTGATAAGAATAGAGGAGGGTGAGAGCTGGACCTGGGCCCAAGCCCTGACAAACACGTGCCACCCCCTGCTGCCATGAACCCGACCAGGACCTCTCTCCCTCACACATCTAACCTGTTTTTCCTTTCCTCGTCCAGAAAAAGGAAACCTGTCCCTGTGCCCACTCACGTTTTGTATGCTGATGGTCAACTGTGTCTTGAAGTCACCGAAATCCTTGGCCAGTTCATAACCATGGTGATAGAAAGTGAAGAGTCCCTGCAGAAAGGCCAGCAACTGTGATGAAGGAAGAAAGGAAGAGGTCACACGGGACAGCAGAAGAGGAATTCTGTACCTGCACTGAGTTCCCATCCATCTCAGAAGTCTAGCACCAGTGGTCATAATGGCTAACACATGCTGAGGACCACCTGTGAGCCAGGTGATGTGCCTTCCACGTCCTGTCTCACTCAATACTTGCACAACCACTTATGATACAACCACTGCTGATCCCATTTTAGTCATGAGAAAGCAGATTCAGAAAGGTTAAGTAACTTGCCCCAAACAGGTTTGGGGTTTGAAACCAGGCAATCCTTGGCACCAACATCAACATCATCCTGTGTGCCTCACAATTTCTCATGATCATCACTTCCTCAAAACTAAAGACCAAAGCTGCACCTCAGCTGCCTTGTAGTACATTTACAATGCCAGGTTATCCCATGAAAGAGGAAGGGAAAAAGGAAGCTGGTGTGTTCTGGGTCTGCAGTCTAATAGGAGTGCAGATAGAAAGTGTTTCTGTCCGTTTCTTAAGTGGCCCCAGCCTAAGCACTGCAGAGTCCTTCACGAAGTATCTCTGTTTTCAGTTTGATGGTCTCCTCCCCTTGCCATCAGTTTGGTCTTGTTGATTGAATACTGACCACACCTGGTCACAATACTCACGGCACACCTTCACATGCTCAGCACCTACCTCTAGCCCCTGCCAGCCTTTGCCTTGCCAAAATACAGACAATTCCTCACAGAGCTAAAATACCAACCTCATCGTTGCTTTCCTAGCCACTTGCAAAATCCTCCCAGAATGCCTCAGCTTCAATTTTCCAGCTGAAGAAAGGGTTATCATAAAAGGTGGAATAAGACCGAGGATGGCCCACTCTGCTTGGTCACAGCTCAGCTGCAGTCTCCCAAGGCTGACTCAGGTCTTCTCATTGGTCCACTGTGACCTCCACACTCACCATCATATTAGCTGGAAACACTTGTTTTCTTTTCTGTTGTTGTTCTTAGCCCCTTGATGAACAGAGAAGAGCTGTACCTCTTGTTACCTAGTTCTGTTTCTAGTAACTTCTAATAAGGACCTCAGCGAAGGGATCTCATCCCCTATTCTACACCTGCTTGGGGCAGGATTAGTCTGCACTTAACAAAGAGGGGGGCGAGGGGGCCTGGCTTCCTAATAAGACACATGCCTAGCCCATCTCATCAAAGAGCTCTGCATGGGGAAGTCAAACAAAAACCATGACTATAATACAATGGTAGCTTCAGTACCCTTGGCCCCTGTCTCCTGCACATCTGTCCCCATATTCTCCTGGGAGGCTAAAGAGAGCAAGCACAGCTGGATGCTCTGGCTGCAAAAATCTAGTGGCAGCAGATACCACAGGCATCCTAGTCATAAGTCAGTGGATGAGTGTTAAGGTACAGCCACCAAAGGGGAATGCACATACACACCTTTCCTTCTAGGCAGCTCTGGGCAAAGAGAAGACATACCTCTGCCAGACCCAGTCCCAGAGTTCAGAATGAAGACTTCCTTCCATCTTCTCTCTTCCTCCCTCCAGGTGCAAATGATGGGCCCTATCACGTCTCCAAGGCACTAGGTACCCATCCCTCCACGAAGATAAGCAGCAAAATCTTAAAGTTATTCCTCCTATAAAGTCTGACTTGCCTCCACTTGCAATGATGAACAAGGCCTTTCTTGGCCAGGGTCAGTGCACATTCTCAGAAAATTCACTGAAGAACACCCCAGACACCACACCGGGCAAAGGTTACAGGGGCGTGAAGGGGACTATGTTCATCGTAGCTTTCACTTCCACTGGTCTCATGCATTGACGGCACATTTTTCTATAGGAAATGATTCCTTACATATTATTTGGGGCCCATTTTCCCTTCCTTCTCCCTTCACAGCCTCTTTGTCCCCACACAAGCAAGGAAAGACCTTCCCATCTCCCTCTGTAACTTCCTGCTGCTATTCTTAGAGAGTAATACTAAGCAAAATCTATTTCTACTTCCTGCCTAAACAATGATAGATGTATTTTTTATTTTTCAGAGCAAAATTTAAGCCAAATGAGGTACTGTGGACCGAGGTTCTCTGCACTACCTTGAAAATATAGGCTGTCACTTTTCAGAGAGCAGAACTGCTATTATATGCTAAATTGTATCCCCAAAAAAGATATGCTGAAATTCTGATCCCCAGTGATTCTGAACATGGCTTGAAAATAAAATTAATTAATTATTGGGGGGTGTAGAGTATGTGTGGTATGGTGTGTGATATGTAGGTAGTTACATGTATGTAGATGCATGTTCCCTGTGTGCATATGTGTGAAGGGCAGAGATTGTCCACTCATCCTCATTTCCTTGAGATCAAATCTCTCATTCAACCTACAGCTGCTGTTTTTAGTCAGCAATCCCCAATGATTCTCCAGTGTACCCGCACCCATTCCACATGACTGGGGTTACAGATGTGTGGCCATGTTCAGTTGTTACATGGGTGCTGAGAAATGAAACGTGGGCAGTCTCGAGCCCTCTGGCTTATAAAGCAAATATTCTTCATTGCTGAGCCATTTTCCTAACCCTAGGTCCTTTACAGAAGTCATCAAATTTAAATAAACTGATTAGAGTTGATAATACTTATATAATAAAATAACTGGTCTTCTTATAAAAGTAGGAAGTTTGACCACAGGCAACATGCAAAGAGGGAGGAAGAAAAGCATCCACGTGAAGATGAATGTCTGGAGAGAGAGATTTCTAAAGCACGGGATACCAAGGATTATAGGCAAATCATCAGAAGCTAAGAGTGGAAAGTTTCTTTCCCTATGGGGTTCAGAGGAAGTATGGCCCTTCCAACACCTCAGATTTCTAGCCACTACAACTGTTGTGGTTGGCCAAGGGGAGTACTTTATTATAGCAGCCCCAGCAAGTTAATACAGCTACCAAGAATCATGACTCATGCAACCAAGAGAATAGTCAGCTGCACAAGGATGGAAAGTTGCACTTTCAACCATCTTTTTTTAGACTTAAAAAAAATATTTGCAAGGAGGGAGGGAGGGGGAGAGAAAGGGTGGAGGGAGAAGATGGGCATACCAGAGCCTCCAGCTGCTACAAATGAACTCCAGATGTATATGCCACCTTGTGCATCTGGCTTTAAGAGGGTCCTGAGGAATTGAACCCAGGTCCTTAGGTTTTGCAAACAAGTGCCTTAACCACTGACCCATCTCTCCAACCCTCACCCATCTTTAACAAGAAAGTAATAATCATGTTTTAGAGCACAGGGAAAAGCTGATTCCATTTTTCTATGGAATGGGCTAAGCATGGAATACTGCCAGGTGCTGTTCCACGAGAGATATAATCACACTGTGTTAGAGGATTGCAGGGGTCTACGAAAGACAGGTCAGGGGGGAACCTGGGGCAGAGATTAGAGACAACATGGAAAGAATATAGTCCTGCAATGGGACAGAAGAATAGGAAAGGAGAGAAAGACACAGCACCAGGAAATACTAAGGTGAAACTCAGAGGCTGTGGTGCCTGCTGAACATGGAGAGTGAGTTCTTGGGAGAACCCTAGCCTTCAATTATGAAAACTGGGGAACACACGGAACATGACTTCAGCTGAAGGAAGTCATTGCGCCATTTTCTGCAATCCAGATCTCCAGAACATATGGTGTTGTAACAAGACCATAAAGGCTTTGAGCACACACACAAAATGACTGATGGACAGATGGATGGATGAACAGATAGACAGACAGTTTAGACCTCAGAAGTCTGACTTTTCTTCCTTGGAACACTACAACTGCGTGTTTGTACATACATATGTAGACTGGGTCTCATATAGCCCAGACTGGATTCAAATTATTCACGTGTAGCCAAGAATGACTGAATTTCTGATCCTCCTGCCTCTACTTCTCTAGTGCTGGAATTACAGGCCTGCACCACCACACCGGGCTTGTATGTAGTGCTGAGGATCAAACCTAGGCAAGCATTTGTGCATGTTAGGTAAGTACTCTACCAGTAAACTAGATCCCCAGCCCCTGTACTCATTTTTTAAAGGTCAGTAATATCATGAAGTTACTTAATATGAAACAAATGAGTATGGTCAATGTGCATGAAGAGTCCTTTGAATGAGACCAACATCTGTGTACCCTAACAATTCAGGTGAACAGATTTCTTGCTAGTTTCTTTTCTACCTGTAAGCAATCAAATGTTGTTTCCCAGATACAAAGAGCCTTACCATTCCAGCTCTGCTATTTACTAGAAGGGTCTTGGACAAGAATATACCTGTGTGTGTTTCCATTTCATTTGAAAATGGGGATAAAAACAGTATGTATTTCAGATGTTACAAGGATTGAATGACATACTGCCGGTAGAGTTTAGCATAGGACAGGACATGATTTCAACTAAGATCATGAACTTACTTCATCCTCTTACAAGGTCAGCCTGGAGGGCTGATGAAAACGAACTTACTGGGCCAATTCT
The DNA here is from genome assembly GCA_036365145.1 of Orientallactaga sibirica. Taxonomy (NCBI): domain Eukaryota; kingdom Metazoa; phylum Chordata; class Mammalia; order Rodentia; family Dipodidae; genus Orientallactaga; species Orientallactaga sibirica. The sequence continues at coordinate 49,773,307 of JAEOAD010000005.1, read as the reverse complement.
TAAATGTTAGGACTGGGGTGGAGTCTGACAATTTGAATTTCAGACACTGAGAAACACTGGTGTACTTACTGATTAGCTGTTTCACTAAACATAGTAGTTCCTTAGCCACAGAATCCAAGCTGCAGAGTAGAAAACCTGCATGGATGGACTATACTATTACCTCTGCATAATACTCACAATAAAGTTTATTTATACTTTAGGCACAGTAACATTATAATAATAAAACAGAACAACTATAGGGTGGACAATGGGCAACTCATGTCCCAGGCGGGACAGTGATGAATAGCTGAGATTTTATACCACTACTCAGTGTTTAAGTATTCTTAATTTAGAACTTATAAATTTTTTACCTCTGGAATTTTCATTCGATATTTTTAGATTACAATTGGCAGTGGGTATAATGGTTGTTAATCTCAGTTGTCAACTTGACAGGATTTAGAATTACCATGGAAACAAATTCTGGGCATGTCTGTGAGGCCAGATCAGGTTAACTGAAATGTGAAGATTCTCTGTAAATGTCACTGTTGCCAATACATAGGCTGGGTTCCTAGGCAAAAAGAGAGAGAGGAGGGGTAGGAGGAAGAAGAAAGTGCACTGGAAAGATGGCTCAGTAGTTAAAGGCGCTTGCTTGCAAAGTCAGACAGCCAGCTCAGTTTCTATGCCTCAGTACCCACAAGCCAGACGCACAAAGTGGCCCGTGCATATTGAGTTAGTATGCAGTGGTAAGAGGCCCTGAGGCACCCATTCATATTAATATTCATAATCTCTCTGTGTGCTTGCAAATAATAATTTTTTAAAAAAAAAGAAAATATGAAGTCAGGCATGGTGGCACACACACCTTTAATCCCAGCACTTGGCGGGGAGGGGCATAGGTAGGAGGATCACTATAAGTTCCAGGCTACCTTGAGACTACATAGTGAATTCCAGGTCAGCCTGGGCTAGACTGAGATTCTACCTAGAAAAATCAAAATGAAAAAGAAAATATGGAGGAGAAAGCTAGCTGACCACCAGCATTTACTGCTGTTTCCTGATTGTGGACACAATGTGACCAGCTCTGCCTCATGTTCCTGCCACCATGCCTTCCCAGCCATGATGGACTGTAACCACAAACTGTAAGCCAAAATGAACCTTTCCTTTCTTAACATATTTTTGTCAGAGTATTTGGTCACAGCACAAGAAAAGTAACTAACACGGTAGGTAAATGAAAATATAGACAAAGGGGGACCACTGTCTATTCCCCTGTGCACAACTCCTGAAACAGACATGCCTAGAGACTTGGGTGTTCAGAGTCAAGATTTTTCACAGAAAGTGAAGGCCACACCTCACTCCCATATGCAGCCTCTCTATCAAACTGAATCCCTATCACGTGTTCTTTGCCCTAGTGTGAAATTGGAAACCAGTTTCCATCCGCTCTCCTGCTGCCTCCCTAGGTGACCTAAAGACCAACTATGATGGCTTTTCTTCCCTCTAAATCCCTCTGGCACACCCATATCACCCATCCTACCCGAGCCATCACAGAATGGTTTTCAAGCTTGGCTATCTCTCCAATAAAGCCATCTTGCTTCCCCAAGTAGGCTGTAAGCTCCTCATACATAGTCACTGGGATTTACCATGTAGTCAGTAAACACGTGCTTACAGTAACACACCACGGTCCTTTTAATATTAGCGCTTGATTTATTTGCTCATAAGTATGAAAGAATTGCTATATTTTTCCATGCATAGTAACTAATCAGGTTCTGATCTAAGTACCTTACATGGATCAACTCAGCAAATCCTAGCATTTACATAATGTAGAAAATAGCATTTTCATAACATAGGTGGTAGGTAAGAAAAGTAATGCTTAGAGAAATAACCTGCCCCAAGAACACACAGCCTTTAACCACATGCTAGTGCTGCTTATGGAAAAAATTCCATAACACACCCTATAGGAGAATACCAGGGATATGCATTAGGAACAGGTAGATTGTTTTAGTTTGTAGTAGCTGGCTAGGGATCGGCCCAAGGAAGCGTGGATGCATCCTGCCTGCCCTTCGGGAATAACTCCAGTCTGATGCAGGATTATCCAAGGTGGCAAAGTAGTAGCAGCAGTCTCCTGATTCTTCAACTTGTCTGAAGCTTAGCAACTGTGGGTGGGCCCTTCCTTAGACAGCATTCCTGGACTCAACACCAACAATGATGTATGAGATCCTCCCTACACACCTAACTTGGCAATGAGGCTCATTCTAATTGGATACCTAATTCATATAAATTGACCTAAGCCAAGCCTCCACAGATATGAGAGATTTGTCCTGGCTTACTCTCTTAGCTGGGAGGAGAGGAAGTCCTCTTGACTTGGGAGCCTTCCTACTTTTCTTCTCTCCTGTTTCTACCCTATGCTAATAAATACTCCATAACTTACTCTTGTGTCCATGTTTTTCACTTCTTTGTTTAACATAGACAAGGACTCAAGGGTTTGAGAGTCACGAGTCTCGCAAATTCTAATCCCAGAGCCCAGTCTTCCTCACAGAGCTCCAATACTATAACACCAAGACATTCAATGGGAAACTGGTAAATCTTAGAAGATTTCTAAATAAAGAGGAGTCAGGGGAAGAAGGAAGGGAGAGACAGACCCAAGCAAATGAACAAAGCTACCCAGCTAAGCCCAGCCTACATTGGCTGAACCTGATAGACGTGAGACAAGTGAACATGTATTATGTAAGAGGTGGTTGGGCTGTCAATCAGCAAAAGCTAACAGATATGGTAAATGATTTCTAGGTGACATCAAACTGAATAACAAAACTACTCACCTCAAAAGTCAGGTGAGGGCTGGAATGATGGTTTAGCAGTTAAGGATCTTGCCTGCAAAGCCTAAGAACCCATTCTCTTGATTTCTCTGGCACCCAAAAAAACAAACAAACAAACAAACAAAAAAGAAAATGTTAAAGCTAATTCTACAACGAACTGTTCAATAAATAAAGGAAAATTCTTGTTAAAAAAAAAAAAAAAAAAAAAGTCAGGTGAGGGCTGGAATGATGGTTTAGCAGTTAAGGATCTTGCAGTGGCTGGCAGGCAGATACATGGCACACATCTAGAGTACAGTGGCTGGAGGCACTCACTCTATTCTCTCACTCTTTCTCTCTCTCCCCTGCTTGTAAGGAAAAAAATGTAAAAAGCCAGGTGAGCCAATGATCATAGAGCTCATTCAAATCAAGCATTTACACAGTAATATTGGTCAATGTGGTGGTTTGAATTAGGTGTACCCCATTACCTCATGTGTGCTGAATTCTAGGTCCCCAGCTGGTGGCAATTTGGGAACTGGATCCTTACTTATTGGGGTTGGGCATACGGGTGTTATAGCAAGTTCCCCCTTGCCAGTGTTGGGTACACTCCTGCTGCTTTTGTCCAACTGAAATACAATGTGCTTTTTATCTAGAAATTCTGTAAAAGTGAATTAAAATCATACCAATTTTTTTTGCTTTCCTTTCTTCTTCTTTTTTTGAAATACGATTTCATGTAGCCCAGATTAGGCTGGAACTCACTATGTAACTGAGGCTGACCTTGCCTGATCCTCTTGTCTCTACTTCCCAAGTAGTAGGATTACATAAACCTGGTTTGCAAAATGCTAATTCTATGTGACAGCATTTGAATTCTGGTCCTGGGCACAGGAATGAGGTCCTAAACTTGTGGTTGAAGGCTAGTGCTAATACTTGTGGATCCTCACCGAGATAATAAAGCCACTTCCTCTGGCATCCCTCTCACCCCCAACAGGCCTGCAAAAAGGTAGAACTTTTTGGATGGAGAGATAGTTTAGTGGTTAAGGTGCTTGCCTGAAAAGCATAAGGATCCAGATTTGATTCCCCACATAAGCCAGATACACAAGGTGGAACATGTGTCTGGAGCTCGTTGGCTAGAGGCCCTAACACGCCCATTCTCTATCTATCTGCCTCTTTATGTCTCTCAAATAAGGAAATAAATATACTTTTTAAAACAAGAAAGATGAAACTGTCACCTGAAATCTTGACCAAAAGCACCCTGGACAGCAAGTTGGTGCTAAGGTTTCCAATATTCACTTGAAGACTGAGGTGATGAAGGAATATGCCAAATGAGGATGCTGTGAGTGAAATGTGGAGGCCATAGTAAAGGAGGTGATGACTCGAAAATAACTGGAGTGCTGAGGGACCTACAGCAATCCCACAGTACTGGAAAACACCTCATACATTCATAAATCACAAATGGGATACTGAACACTTTGCAAAAACAAAAAAAAAGTGTAAAGTCTTTTTTTACAGTTCTTATAGTTTTGTTTTGTTCTTTTGCTTAAGAAAATTGCTCTTTCTTAAATCTAGCAAGGTCGATCTTTTATTTATACAGAGACCCAAACTTGAGTCTAAATCAAGTTATATTTGGTCTGTGGTCTGAAAAATCAAAGGTCTTTTTTTTATTAACAACTTCCATAATTGTAAACAATAACCCATGGTAATCCTCTCCCCCCCCACTTTCCCCTTTCAAACTCCACTCTCCATCATATCTCCTCCCTTTCTCAGTCTCTCTTTTATTTTGATATCATCTTTTCCTCCTATTATGATGGTCTTATGTAGGTAGTGTCAGGTACTGCAAGGTCATGGATATCCAGGCCATTTTGTGTCTGGAGGAGCACATTGTAAGGAGTCCTACCCTGTTTTTTAAATAATTTTTTATTGACAACTTCCTTAATTGCAGACAATATCCCATGGTATTTCCCTCGGTCCCCCCACTTTCCCCTTTGAAACTCCACTCTTCATCTACCTTAGAGATACTTGCTTGCCACTCTATTCATAAGAGCTAGAAAATGGAACCAGCCTAGATGTCCCTCAAACATGAGTGGATAATGAAGATGTGGCACATTTACACAATGGAGTTCTACTCAATGGTAAAGGAAAATGAAGTTATGAAATTTGCTGGAAAATGGATGGATCTGGAAAAGTTTATACTTAGTGAGGTAACCCAGGCCCAGAAAGTCCTACCCTATTTTTAAAGCCCCGTTATATTGATGTGCCACAGCAGGTAGAATAGCACCACAGCTGAATGGAACCACACCACCACATAAATATGGGTGGCCTAAAATGTCTATTTCCCACAGGGCCATTGTTCAAGTCTACGTGACACTGCACAAGTATGAACTTCACCATGGTCTCCTCAGCAGAATCTCTACACTACTCCAGTTATAGGAAATCCCACATGAGAAATCATCTTCTGTAACAGCATCTATGAGGGGCTCTGAACCTGGTGGCAGAAATGGAAAGGTACCTTGACATGGGGTTACGGTTGGTTTATTTAAGGGAGAAGGGAAGGGCAGAGAAAGCAGATAAGCTATGTCTATTCCTGCCAAGGTGGAAGCTCCTCCCTCCGGACATGCACCTGCACTTCTTCCATCTGAACAATTATATAACACCACGTATCCCAAGATAAGAGCTACTGCTGACTGCTCTCTCCAGGGCTGAAGTTGTCAAAGTGCTGCCCACTGACAAAAATATAAACCAAAGCCAGCAGATTACCCACAGAATGGGAGAAAATTTTCACCAGCTATACAACTGACAGAGGACTAATTTCTAGAATCTACAAAGAACTCCAAAACCTAAACAATAAATCACCAAACAACCCACTCACAAAGTGGGGCAGAGAACTGCACAGGGAATTCTCAGAGGAAGAAATACAAATGGCAAACACACATTTAAGAAAATGTTCAACATCCCTAATCATCAGGGAAATGCAAATTAAAACAACTATGAGATTCCACCTTACCCCAGTAAGGACGGCTAACATTTAAAAAAAAAAAAAAAAAAAAAAAACAATGAAAACAAATGCTGGCGAGGCTGTGGAGAAATAGGAACAAGTTTTCACTGCTGGTGGGAATGTAAAATGGTTCAACCACTATGGACAGCTATATGGAGACTCCTGAAAAGGATGACCATAGACCTACCAATGGATCCAGTTTTTCCCTTATTGGGCATTTACCCTAAAGGCTCCAAGCCTCAGATCAGAGACATTTGCTCAACCATGTTTATAGCTGCTCAATTCATAATAGCAAAGAGCTGGAATCAACCCAGGTGTCCATCACTAGATGAATGGATAACAAAGATGTGGTATATCTATTCTATGGAATTCTACGTAGCAGTAAGGAAAGATGAAATAATGAAATTTGAAAAAAAAATGGTCAAACATGGAACAGATCATCCTCAGTGAGCTCACCCAAGCACAAAAAGAAAATCGTCACATGGTCTCCTAACCTGAATCCACATGACATGCAGCCAAACCTAATAAACTCTGAGGCCCAGACAAGAGGGAGGGTGGGATGGAGGGAGGGTAAGGGTGGGAGGGAATGAGAGGGTGGGAGGGAGGACAAGGGGGATACAAATTAGGACCCAAAAGGAAAAGATACTATAAAACCCTTTACTCTGAACAGCAGGCTAAAACACTGATCCTTCAGCAGGCCCGCAGAGGGAACACCTGAACCACAGGAACCTGGAGAGAACATCATGAAGGCCAACTTTAATCTTGTCCTGCTTCTCTTTCTCTTCTCTCTCTCTCTCCCTCTCCCTCTCTTCTCTACTCACTTTCTCTTTTATATTATCTATCTTTTTCCTCCCTCACCTTCCTAGGTGCAGACTTATAACACCCAGTGCCAGCACAGGGTTAACTTCCACAATGAGCTGTTGATCTGAAACACCTACAAGGTTTCCCAAAAAAGACAGACTTCAGTCAGAGTTCTTGGTGACCCACCAAAGGTTAATGGTAAGACCCTACTGTCGAAGACAGCATACGTGTGTGAGACCAAACACAGAGAGACCTGGCCAGAATCTGGAAGAGGGTCAGTCCCCAGACAGTTAGCTAGTCTAGTACCAGAGGGTGCTACACGAGCAGCTGGGGGGAAATGTCCGACATTGGTCCAAACAACTTGCAATCTAAGATACGCAGCAGGAAACAACTTGACGTAATGCTCATACAAGTGCAGTAGTGGCAAACAGCCATGGTGGGTAACCAACTGCTCTTGATTTGGCTAATAGATCCACTCAGTGGAATGGAACTCATTGCTGGAACTGGGAAATAAGTCAAAACCAGGTACAAAAAAATGAGCTCAGTCTCCAAGGTCAAGATACCACCAAATGTGGGCTAGAAGAGAGCCAACGCATATAAAATTCCCTACAAAACATATATGGTCATCCCTTCTATCTAGTACTAACTTCTCTCTGTGTTGGAGAATTTGCTTATCTTTTTTCAGGTAGACAACGAACCTGAAGGGAGGATCAGCTAATCACACTTCACCAGGGCCCCAGCTGAAACCATAGAACAACACAGGGGAAGGGCAAGAATACAGCGTTCATGGCGATCACGACACCAGAAAAAGGCTGAAGGAGATAAACACAGAGAACATCCAACTCCAACTAAGCCAGATATTCAGAGACACAGAGGCTCCCAAGACCTCATCACTGAAGCAGAACTAAAATGACCCCAATGTGGCTCAGGGAAACTCGCGGAAGAGGGGGAGGAAAGATTGTTAGAGTCACAAGTTGGGGCTTTATGCACAGAGACTAGGGCATACCCCCAGAACTCTTGACTAACCTCACAACGCATGACCCACATTCCCCATTGATGAGGGTCCCTTTGAAAGTGGGAGGACAGGGAGGAGGACAATGGAACCAATACTATGAATGTAAAATCAGAATAATATAAATAAAAATATATATTTTTTAAAAAAGATTCCAGGAAGCCACAATGACATTCTGCAACTTAGCAAAATGCTTCACACCAAGCTGCAGCTACTACATAACTCAGATAAAAGAGGGATAAGGTAGGCCGGGCGTGGTGGCACACGCCTTTAATCCCAGCACTCGGGAGACAGAAGTAGGAGGATCGCCATGAGTTCAAGGCCACCCTGAGACTACATAGTGAATTCCAGGTCAGCCTGAGCTAGAGTGAGACCCTACCTCGAAAAAAAAAAAAAAAAAAGAGGGATAAGGGCTAGAGAGATGGCTTCGCAGTTAAGGTGCTTGCCTGCAAAGCCAAGGACCCAGGTTCAATTCTCCAGAACCCACATGAGCAGTATGTTTATGTGGTGCATGCATCTGGAGTTCATTTACAGCGGTTAAAGGCCTTGGCATACCCATTCTCTCTCTCTCAAATAAACAAAACACATAAGTAAAATAAAAGAGGGATGAAAGAAAACCCTGAACATCTACTTACAGGCTCCACAAACTCAAACATCTTTCTCTCTTGGACTTCCTGCACCTTGAAAACATATTCCAGGGAGACTTCATAGAAATGCTGCCGGACCAGGTCCACTTGGCTGTCTGCCTGTAAATAAGATGGAATTTGACAAAAACAAGGTTATTCCTTAAGTAAAACACCGAGGAAGAAGAAAAAGAAAATCTATGGAAATTGTGATGATTAATAATGACTGTGAACTTGATAGGATCTAGAATCACCAAGGAGATAAACTTCTGGGCACATCTGTGAAGAAGTTTCTAGATTGGGTTAACTGAGGTAAAAAGACTCACCCTATGGGCAGTACCATTCCATGGGCTGGGGTCCCAAACTGAACAAAAAGGGAGAAAGGAAGCTGAGCAGCAGCATTCATCTCTGCTTCCCGACTGCAGATGCAAAGTGACTGGCTTCCTCGCACTCCTGCCACCATGACTTCTCTGCCATGGTGGACTCTACCCTCCAACTGTGGACCAAAATAAGCCTTCCCTTCCTCCCTTCCATGCCTTCTTTCCTTCCCTTCTCCTTCCTTCCATTGCTTCTTTTAGGTACTATGCTACAGTAAGAAAAGCAACTAATACAGAGAAGATCTTTACAAGTACATGGAGTAGCATGGTAAGAGTAATGATCACGGCTGCTGTACACTAACTTTGTGCCCAACAAGCCTACAGTATAAATATTAGTTTAGTTAATCCTCACTAGCTTTGAAAATAAATTATTTATTTAAGAGAGAGAATGGGTGCGCCAGAGCTTCTTGCCACTGCAAACTGCAGATGTACTTCATTCAACTAGCATTACATAGGTACTAGGAAACTGAACCTAGGCTCGCAGGCTTTGCAAACAACTGCCTTAATCACTAAGCCATCTCCATAGCCCACTAATTGTATAAACGCTATTCATTTTTCACTAATTTTAAATATATTTCATTAAATTCCTATGAAGGCAATATTATCTTTATTTCTGATGTGCAGGACAACGGAGTCTGCCGGCACTAACTGCACTAAGGTATGCAGCCAGTACAGGGCACAGGTCCTAACAGATCTGATTCCAAGACCTGTGGCCATTCTTAAACCGTAACATTCTACCACCTCAAAATACCTTGAGGTAAGCTTGGGCTCCACTGCAGACAGATTTTTAGGACCAACCTCATCCTGTCTTTCTTAATAAGCAAAGCAAAGTGTTGGGAGCAAGGAACTTTAAAACAGGACATGTTCACATGTCTCAAATATGATATGACATTTGCCCTGAAGAGGTTTATACACTGCATACTCTAGCCCACACTTCTCCCACTGCAAAAACAGTGGCCACAAGTGGGTACAATTAAACTGGAGATCTTAAACCTAGGGGAGAAAAACTAAGTGTGCATGAGGCCATGCTAAAGAGTTGCCACCTCCCCCTATGAACCTTTCCACACTGGCTGTGTGCACTGGCCCCTGAAAAGCAGGTCGACCATCCCAGCAAAAGCACATTTCAATGACAAAACAGTAAAGTGAATGCACTTTCAATATAAATGAATATACCTCTCACAGAAAAAAAAATACTGTGTTCCTTAGAAATGAGTCAGAAAGAGTTCTTGAACACACCTGTGAAGGTTACTATTGTCACCTTGATGGCATCCAGAATCTCCAAAGAAACAAACCTCTAGGCATGACTGAAAGAGTTTCAAAACTGGGTTGAGTTGGAAGACCCACCCTACACATGGACAACACCTTCCAGGGGCTGGGGTGCTGAACTGAATAAAAAGAAAAGGAGATAGCAGGCAGTACAGTGCTTGTCTCACAGCATGAGGACCACAGTACGGAACCCCAGCACCCACATTAAAATGCCAGGCATGTTTGCTCATGCCTGTAAACCCTTGAGCTTGCTGGCCAGCCACTCTAGCCTAATCAATGATCTCCCAGCCGTTGAGAGACTCTATCTCAAAAAGAGATGGATGGTGTACCTGAGGATGACTCTTGAGTTGTCCTCTGGCTTCCATATTTATACATACATGTGTGAACTCTAACATTCCCAGAAAGCACATGTATCTACTTTGAATATCCTGCAAGACTAAATAACTGATCAGACTTTCATCTGAAGAAGTTAGAATGTTACAGCCGGATTATCTTGGGCTATCTCAGCCCCTTCGATGGCCAAGTAACATCCGCCTCTGTGTCTGACCTGACATCCTGTGACCTAAATATATCCTCCCCACCCCACCCCTGGCTTCCACCAACCTGGAAGATAAGAATACAGATACAGCAGAGATTTCTCAGCTTGCTATAACCTATCTACCTAATGTTTCCACCAATGTATTTGAAAGGTCCCTTGGGTTAGTGACTTTCTTTTTTAAAGAAAAACTTTAAGAAATTGTTAACATATTGGAACATGCACAATATTTGGTGCAATCAGAATCTGTGTTCCCAGGCCATGGTCACTCATATTTGGCTCTAGAATACACACACAATACACACCCTCCCCCCCCAAAAAAAAATAAAAAAGGAAAAAGCAAGTTGAGTACAAGTATTTTCTCTGCTGCCTGGCTGGTCTCATGGTGACCAGCTGTTTCATGGTTCCTGCTACCATGACAGAGTGCATCTCCTCAAGCCGGGGAGGGGGGGTAAAGGGGGGATGGACACATCTTTCCCTCTTTAAGTGGTTCTTGTCAGATATTTGATCACAGCAATAAGAAAACTAACTAATGCAAATGCTCTTCCTACTCTGACATTCCAAACTTCTTTTCAAAATGTAACTTTATCTGCTGTTCATGCTTGAAAACCTCCTCTTCCCCAAATAAGTATACTTTTCTTTGTAACTTCAGGCATACTAAGAAATGATTTTACATTATGACCCAATAAACATACATATTAAATTAAGTACAGTGCACTTTCATATTTTTATTGGCACCTACTCTATGCTATTTCATGAACTAATAATTCTTATTTTCATTACACTCCCACAATTAGAAAAACTACTCACTTCTCAGTTTTCTGGGCTCCTCAAAGAAGCATTTCTTAGCACTGCTGACCTAAATAGATTACCCCAAGAAATCTGCAGCTTACCTCCCAACTAATATCCTTATCACTGCATGAACTTTTGTTTATTGCTTTCTTTAGTTGTGTGCTATTTCCTACTAGAATAAATAGCCATGAGAAGGGAGCAATCTCATTTCTCCACCTTCATGTCCCAGTGTCTACAATACCGCCTGGCTCTAGTAAGTGTTCAACAGACACCTGGCTTGCAGAGTGAATGAACTGATCTGCAGGTGGCCCTTGTCAATCAGGGGCAGGTCCTTGCAGAGCTCCAGTACTAGGAAAAAGTGGATAGTTCCACACATTTAAAAAGGAAGCACTGGAGAGATAGATGGCTTAGCAGTTAAGGCGCTTGCCTGAAAGGCTAAGAATGCATGTTTAAATCTCAAGGTCCCACATAGCCAGACACACAGTGACAGAAGCATGAAATGCCGTACATGCACACACCTGGAGTTCATCTACAGTGGCTAAAAAGCCCTGGCATGCATTGTCTCTCTCTCTGCCTCCCCTTTCCCCTTCCTCCTCTCTCTGCCTACCCCCCTCCTCTGTCTGTCTCTCAGAAATAAAATAATAAAAAAGAAAGGGAGGAGAAACCTTAAGCAGAATGGGGCATTTCTCCTGCCTACCACTCTGGGCCAAATAATTTACCACATCCTTGTACTCAGCAGGCCACTTGCTATGGTTTACGCGTATTCCATAAAGTTCATGGGTCTGGAGCTTGTTCTCCTCCATAAGAATGCTAGCAGATGGTACTGATACATATTAAGAGTAAGGTAGCTTTCTTCTGATAGTTAGCTAGAGACTGACCCACAGAAACACGGGTGCCACTTTGTCTGCTCTGGCAGGACTAGAACTCTCATCTGATTCAGTCTCATCCCCAATGGCCACAAGCACCCCCCCCCCAGCAACATCAGCAGCTTCCTGTATCTTTCTTAACTTTCCTAGGGCTTAGCATCTGTGGGCTGGACCTTCTTAAGTCAGCCTCCTGGGCCCATGAGCCTGGCTGGAAAGGGAGAGAGAATGTCTTCTTCTTCTTCTTCTTTCTTCTTCTTCTTCTCCTTCTTCTTCCTTTTTTTGTTTGTTTGCTTGTTTGGGTGCCCTTCAGCTTGGCTTTCCCTCTCTTATTTCTCCCCAAAACAAATCTTATCATTCACAATTAACCCAACTCTGAGTGTGCATTCACAGTTCTTTACTAATGTGGGTAAAGGCCCAAGACTTCAGAGTAGCTAGCTGGCATGGGAGTTCTAATCTCACAGAGCTCTCTCCTGCATCAGTATATATCCTTTAAGAAAGGCAGCCAATGGGGCTGGAGTAATGGCTCAGCTGCTAAGGCACTTGTCTGCAAAGCCTTATGACCCGGGTTTAATTCCCCAGTACCCATGTAGAACCAAATGCACAAAGTGGCACAAGCACCTGGAGTTCATTTGCAGTGGCTAGACACTCTGGCACATCTCTCTTCTTCTTCTTCTTCTCTCTCTCTCCTTGCAAATAATAAATAAAAATATTTTTGAAAAAAGAAAGATAGCCAAGTTGAAGGTCATTGGAGGCACTGCCTCCATTAGAAATTAAGCAGGGCTCTAATTGTTTCTCTCAAGGAAGCTGTTATAAGACATCTCAGATATATAAATATAATTTAAAGATATTAAAATTCTTTTTTATCTTTTTACCTTTATTTTTTCTTTGAGGTAAAGACTCATCAGGCTGACCTGGAACTTAACTCTAGTCCAGGCTAGACCGGAAGTCAGTGATCCTTTTACTACAACCTCTGGAGTGCTGACTGGCCCCTCTGGCTATCTTTGGCTTCTTGTCTTGCCCTGTGATCTCCCCTTCCCCATAGTGGTGACACAGCAATAGAAAAGCTCATCCGAGTTAGAACTTTAAAACCTCTATAACTAAAAACTAGATAACCTTTTTTCCTTATGAACTGCTCATCCTCGGGTCTTTTGCTGCACTCACAGAAACCTGACTGATATATCACTCAAGACAGCTTTGTTTTGTTATGTTTTTTTACCTGTGAAACTAAATCTTACAGGTTGACCATCCAAGAAAACCAATCAGTGTTACTTGAAAAGGCATTCTCCAAGAATGTCCTTGAAGTATCCTTCATTTCACTTCCTACACAATACCCACATCCTGAACACAGTCCATGGAACAACACATTGCTTTATTTAAAACAACCACTAGATGGCAGTGTCATGCCACATTGTTGCTTTGTAATTAATTGCCACCCTTGGGGACTTAGGTATGGGCTTAAACTAAAAGGCAGTCAACTCACAGCTCTGCAATCATCAAATTATTACGGATAATCAAAGGTCGCAGATTTAATTAGAAATATGCCAGGTGTTTAGTAATACTCCTAAAGGTTCATTTTTTTCTAACGTAAAGAAAATCATCATTAAATAGGTGGACTGTCTTGAGCAAATCACATGACCTGTGCAGAGTGCTGGAATCTCTACACGTAATTCCAGGAGCCTCCAGTGGCTCATCAGCTCCAGTTCTATGTGCAAGACAATGGTGCTGAATAAGGATGGCAGACAGAGTTTCAAAATGCTTCCTGAGAAGAGCTAACAAGGCCAGGAGAAAGGGCTGACGGTCAAGTCCCAGGGTCACCTACCTACTGGCGAGTAGCCAAACATTTCTGAGGATCAAGCTCAGAGAATATTTTCTTGAAAAAAGCAGCTCAAAATTTATTTCAATAAGTATTACAGTAAGACACTGCTTTTACAAAAAAGGAAAAGACTGAAACAGTAAGAGTTAATATTAAGGATGACAAAAGTATTTCTGAAGCTGACATAAGTCACTTCATAAGACAGGAGGTCAGGGTCACAGAAGTAAGAGAACCACACAGCATTAAGGACAAGGGCAAGAGAAGCAGACACACGTACAGGGGCATGAAAGAGAGAGTGCTAGCTGTAACTGCTGCCCACTCGGGAAGTACATGACAGCAATGTGGTCCTCTGCCACTGGCAAGTTACAAAGCCACAAAGGATGTGGGCTAAGAGGGAGGGTATAAAGGCAACTGGGCGTGGACGAGGCATCAGGATCAAGCTCCTGTTCCCCATGTCTCGTCAAGCCCAAGATTCTCCCACAAAGGGCAGCTGGCACGCATCCACAGCACACGTCCACAGCACACGTCCACAGCACCACGTAAACACTCTTCATGATGTTTGCCAAGTTCCTTACCTCCTGAAGCTGAGCCTCCTTCTTTTTGGAAGACAAATTCAAGTGTTTTTCTAAGATGCTACAATACTTCTCTGTCTCTTTGTCGTACTTCTTTTTAGCTTCCTGGCAACAAGGAGGAGAGGAAACAAAAAAGTAAAAGTTTTAGGAAGAGGCATTCTGCTCTTCACAGCACCCCTTACCCTCAGCCCATGATGGCCACAGGATGCCCACTGAGGCAGATGACCACGCATAACAGAAGAGCAGAAGCACCCTTGTTGTGCAAGGATGACTTCTGATAATTAAAGCATGAGACAAACTTGGTGCAGCCTATGGAAGTTATCTATCTACAGTCAGAGTCAATGGGTAGAAATATGTAAGTCAAAATAATTGGCATCTCAGAAATTTTTTCCTCTCTGCGAAAATTTTATCAGCCTAAATTATTGCCTTAAAAATAAAAAATAAAAAGCCAGGTATGGTGGTGCACGCCTTTAATCCCAGCACTTGGGAGGCAGAGGTAGGAGGATCACCGTGAGTTCGAGGCCCCCTGAGACTACATAGTTAATTCCAGGTCAGCCTGGGCCAGAATGAGACCCTACCTTGAAAAACCAAATAAATAAATAAATAAATAAATAAATAAATAAATAAATAAATAAATAAATAAATTCAAATATCAGCCAGAGTTGTGGTAAAAGGATCACTGACCTTTAGCCTGGACTAGAGTTAAGTTCCAGGTCAGCCAGATGAGTTTTGCCTCAAAGAAAAATAAAAGATCACTGACTTTAATCCCAGCACTCAGAGGTAGGAGGATCGCTGAGAGTTCCTGGACTAGACTTAGTGTTCCAGGTCAGCCTGGACCAGAGTGAAACCCTACTTAAATTAATTAATTAATTTAAAAATAAAAAATATATATTTAAAAATAAATAAAAATAAAAAATAAAAGGTAAAAAGATAAAAAAGAATTTTAATAAATGCACATATTACCCTGTGTTCCTACCACCAAGTTCCTGAGTCACTGAGGTTCTATTTTATTCCCCATTTTACAGGTAAGAAAACTTAGATGGAAGCCAACTTGTAAAATCTGATAGAGTGAGAGACAGGCTGGTATCTGAGCCTAAGACTGGTCTGCCTTCACCAACTTGAGATACGGTCAGTCTCAGGTCTTTCCATCCTTTCCCTACACACTCAAGTAGGGGAGGCAGGCCAGGAGTTTGAACAAGACTGGCTCTGGTCTAACAAACATGTTCAAGTTGACTAACCCAGTGCACCATTCCTGCTTTTGATTCATGGAACTAAAGGAGGTGTTTCTGTGTAACTCTGAGGCCTGTCAGAGCAACAGTTGTTTCCAGTGAGATAACAAAGTTCAGCAACATCCCTTTATATACACTGAACAAATTTAGATAAGCAACACTGTGCTAGACTGTACTATGGACACTGAAAGTACAAGATGGCCATAGTCTCTATCCTCATGATGGGAACATTCTAGGAGAAAGGAAAACGGTCTTAACCAGTTAACAAATATGCAACTAGATTGTTAAAAGTATCACAGAAGAAATAAACAAGCCAGGCACAGTGGTGCACATTTTTAGCCCCAGCACTGGGGAAGCTGAGGTGGGATAATCTTTGTGAATCCCAGTCAGCCTGGGCTAGAGTGAAACCACCCCTTAAAAATAAAGTGCAGAGGGGGGAGAATAAACAGACGGTACTCAGGAAAGGCCTCACTGGGAAGTTATGTCAAGACCTGCCAAACACCTGAAGGGGCAGAGTGTGACCATCTAGAATAAGAGAGTAGTTAAGTACCAATGTCCTGGGGTAGAACACGCTCGCCAAGAAGCCCTGACAAGCTGATCAATAGCAAGATGCTAAGCTTCACAGAAAGGGCAGAATAAGCATGTACTCATTTAGCTGACATGACTATTTCTACAAACCTGAGTTTTGCTACTCACAATGGGACTAAAGAGATGGCTCAGTGGCTAACGGGGCTTACTTGCAAAGCCTGCTGGTCCACATTCAATTCCCCAGACACCCACATAAAGCCAGACACAAAAAGTGGCACAAGCATCTGTCCTTCCATTTGTAGTGGCAAGAGACCCTGGCATGCCCACACACATGCATACACAAGCATGTGCAAATAAATAAATACTATTTTTAAGACTGCTCACAAGTAAGAACAATGAAGGATACAGAAGAAAATAAAGAAAAAGCTTGAGGAAACACTACTTCCCATCAGAGGAAGGTCAAGATAAGCAAGGCTTTTCCTTGCTTTACCAAAACCAAAACCTCAGAGCTAGGCTCCACCTCCAATTAATGCTCACATATACCCACTCCCACCAGCCTGCTCTGCAACCTCACAGAGAATATTCCTACGGCCAGAGAACCCGAGCCATAGGCATTCTATGACTTTCTAGCAACTTGAGTCTATATATTGAAGGGATAGGCAATATAGTGAAGAGAGGAAGAGAAAGAAAGGGAAAAAGAGAGCAGCTTTGGTCCCAGGAAAGCAGTGAGGCCTCTGCAGAAATACCCTGAGTGAAGGGATGCTCTTGAGTCAGTGGCATTACTCAAGATCTCGGGATCCAAGGTGGTGTCTCCCTACTGAGAGGTATAGGTAAAGAACAGAGTTGGGATCTGGAGATTTATTCCCAACTCTGTAACCAGTCACTGTAACGCTCCAGGTCTTAACTTCCTCCTCTGCAGAGAGAGACTAGATGGAGATTGTTGCTCAGGTTTTGGCTTCCAGCTCAAGACTGTATAATAAGAGTACAAACATTCCTCCTTCAGAGGGTTATTGGGACTAAATGAGAAAACCACACACAGTGCTCAGCAAAATGCCTGGTGCATTGACAACATTCAGTAGATTTCAGTGGTGATGGTGGTGGCTTTGATTACCATGGTGGTGATGGTGATTGTAATGGTAGTGATGGTGATATAATAATGGTGCAAATGGTAATAATATGTGGTGTTAATCGTGGTGGTGGTGGTGGTGGTAATAATAGTGACAGAGGTGATGTTGAAGGTGACAGTGGGGGTGATAAGGTGTTAGTCAGTACAACCTTCTCGTCAAGAACACCATTTGGGGCTGGATAGATGGCTCAGTGGTTAAAGGTGCTTACTTACAAAACCTGAAAGCCTAGGTTCTATTTCCCAGTACCTATGTAAAGCTGTCTGGAGTTTGTTTTCAGTGGCAGGAGGCCCTGTCACCCACACCACCCACACACATTCACTCTCTCCTCTCCCTCTCTCAAATAATTTATTTTTAAAAAAAGAACACCATTTGCCTTGCATGTTTCATGTTCCTTGAAGGTAGCCTTCCCGAGCACCCACAACTTGAAATTACTCATCAGTTTACAGCTTTTTGTCTAATGCCTTTCTTCCAGCCATACCATAAGCACAGCAGCCATGCCTACTTGTTCTCTATCAACCCAGAGAACAGGATCTAACACATATTTTCTTAATGAATAACCTGTGTATTTATTTAAGAACCATCACATAAATGACTAAATGATATTGTTCTCGTGTTCAAATAACTATAAAATAGACACTATATGAAGTACCTTCCTCATTTTGTCACAAACACTTTATGAGGTGAAGCATATCATTATCTTCATTTTAAACATCAGGAAGCAGGCATGTGACTGTTTACATGGAAGTAGCTGAAATGAGATCTGGAGTCAAGCAACCTAGCTAGCCCACTCTAAACCACTACTCTCAAATGTCTCTACTTTCTTTACAGAGCCCAGGGTACAACTCCATCTGGGTTGCCCAACTCGGAAAGGTAAGCCTAGAGCCATGGTTATTTTAAGCTCTAGGAACACACCAATACCTGAGCAGCCTTACCAGTGCAAGACTGCCAGAATCCCCCTTCCTGGCAGTCTTCATATCCAGTCCTCTGCAATAGGTTGTTTTAACAACCAAGGCCACACCAGGGGGACAGTCAGAGGGAAAAGCAATTTTAGCAGCACTCAGGCAGTGTTCAGGAACAACCAGCCACTATTAAACAACTAAAGAGCCCTCACTGGCTCCTTCATTTTCTTGAGGCTGCTCCCTGATTGTCTATTTTTTTAAATATTTTATTATTTATTTATTTATTTGAGAGAGGAAGAGAATGGGCATGGCAGAGCCTCCAGCCATTGCAAACGAACTCCAGACACATGTGCACCCCTGAGCATCTGGCTAACGTGGGTCCTTTGGCTTTGAGGCAAATGCCTTAACCGCTAAGCCATCCCTACCCTGGATTGTCTTTAGAAGCTTGTTTTCCCTTAAACTCACACTGTGATATGAATGTATGTAATCAAGATGGAGATATACTGTATAAAAAAAAACACAAGAAATTATGAAGGAGGAAGGATGAGAAATCACCCAAGTATCATGAAAATCACTTACTTTTTAATGATTTGGTGAGTGAGGGACCAGGGCATGAAGGGAAACACACTTCTGTGACACGTGCCCAAACTACTGGCAAAGGGTGTGCTCCTATCAGGATCACCAGTATTAAACCCAGAGGGAGAGAGGAAGCCCCTTAGATGTGCTTTGAATCTTCCCTAGTGATTATGGTAACCCCAAACCAATACATGTGGGGGCAGGGGCCACTGTGAAAGGTGTGTGCACTCAAAAGGAAAGTAACTATTGGAAAGATGACTCCGTGAACTGCTACATATGGCCTCTGCCTCAGAGCCCCTCAGACCTTCTGGGAGCCTCTGCCGCATGTGAGACACAGGCACTCCAGCCCCAGGTGCTGGAGACAGGTCTCCCCGGACTATGTCAGCAAGCACTGAGCTCTGTACATGCTCAGACAGCGCAAGGTCACTTCAGTCTGGGATTAAATCTGAGTGAAGCAAGACTTCCTTCAAACTGTACATTCCCTTCATCTCCAAAATAAAACCAATGAGCTCCCCTTTCTTTCTAAATGTAAAGTAACAGTGCAAATACAGAGGAAAATCTTTGCTGTGGTCTCTCCTTCAAACTGTGGCCAACCATTCCAGTGAAAACCCATGACCAAATATTGCCCCTTTCAGTGATCACATCCTCTAGAGAGCAGCAGGAAGAGTCTAAGGAGAACAGTGAAAAAGGAAGGGCAAGAGAGAAGGAAAAAGCTCACTTCCTTAATCTCAAGGATCTTTTAAACTGTAAAATCCACACCAAGAGCGTGATAGTGCCACAAACAGCCTGCAGGTGGCGCAAGAGGCTGCAGCTGAATTCATTCACAGTTCCAGGAAAACCAATTCCAATGAAAGCATCTTCCTTGCAGGTGTCCTCTAACATTCCGGTGAAGGTCAAACTGCCTAGGTTTCCCAGTAATTGATCACGAGGATGGGGGCAGGAGAGATACCTTTTTTTTTTTTTTAAGAACAAAACTCCATTATCTTTCAGTGAGAAATTAGAATCCCTCCAGGCCAGTGACAACTAATGATGACCTCTTGGGGGAGCAGGCCTGCAGAAGGGGATTTGACCTATCTCAGAAATAATACAGTTTTCCTTAAATTGGCTGTCCATGGTTGATTTCCCATAAATCTCTGGCTATTTGGTTTCTCTTGAAACATGTAACAAGCTGACAAAAACAAGTCCATTTCCACACACAGCAAAAACAGGTGGAAACTAAGTCCTGTGCCCACAAGGCCTGATGCACAACTCTGCTAGGGTCAATCTTAGGTCTACCAGGTGTGCACAATTCCACCTACTCTGTGCAGTGCCCTTCCATGCACACAGCCATATTCCACACATCCCCACAGCTGCTGTATGAACTAGTACAAACCAATCAGGCAACATGTAATAGTAGGATGCTGCTGGGAATAGCCACGCAGTCACTTGTGAAGCACAGAGGAGTTGGGCTCTTGGTTTATCTTCCATGGAAGGTGTGCTCAAGAATCTGGACTTAACATTCTTCCAAACAAACTTTGCCAAATTGCTTACCCTGGCAGCTCCAATCTGCTCCTTTCGAAACTTCTCCAAGGGAGTGATGAGCACCTCACTGGCATTCTCAATCTGATGAGGAAAAGCAGAGGGGACAAAGGACAAAAGCAGAATTAGGGAAGGATTATAGCAGCCCTGGCAGTAATGTTTCTCCAGATCTGGGTATAAAAGCTGAAGCAATACTATGTATATGTCATTGTTGATCACATTAAAACCTACTCATGCATTCAAAACATGATATTCCTCAGTAATTTGGTGTTTTCATGTTTGTCTGTTTTTGGAGGAAAAGTCTCACTGTGTAGCCCAGGATAGCCTGGAACTTACACTCCTCTCAGTTTTCTGGGTGCTGGAATTACAGGGCACACCACCACACCCACATGAATGATTAATATTCATCTTTAAAAGTGGTATGTCTAAAACATAAGCAACAGAAGGCCGAGGAGCCTGGTGACAGAGTACAGTCTGTGTCAAGCTTCAGGTGACCTAAATGTTTATTCACAAAGTTATACTTAAGTCCAGCAAGAGTGAAAAACCAAGATAAAAATCAAAACTTTAGACATCTGTCGACACAAAGACCTTTCAAGGCCTGAAGTATTGTTCTAAAGTACAGACTGGGACCATGACCTCTGTGCCTTCTGTCCCCTGTCTGAATTTCATAGGGCTCAGCTCTCAACTCCCACACCCCAGCCCAATCACACCAATGCACCACAATACCAAACTTATCTTCCCTAGGGCCTTTGCGTTTGGCTTGCATGGATGACTCTTGATTGGAATTAAGGTTCAGCCTTAGGGTCATCTCCTTGATGAGGCCTTTCCTGATCATTACTATAATCCCAAGAAGCTTCCCACCACCCCAAGTTTCCTTCAGCACATATATACCAGGTGTTTTCACTACTACAAACATTTACACACACACACCCCTATGTAAAAACTCACTTGTCCTCCTATCCCCAAAGCATAGAAGAGTGAAGACACAAAGGAGCACTGAAACACTTTGGAATGACCAAAAGAATGAATGAATGACTTCCTGACAGGCTGCCAAGTGTATGACCATGGACAAAACACTTAACCTCTCTGGGCTGTAATTTCCTCATCTTCAAAATGAGGGGCTGAACTGTTCCTGTCCTAAGATTCCACTGTCTTCTCTAAGGAAGTACATGATTTCACTACTCACTCTTCATTCAACTAATTATTTCAGGACTCTCACTTCAGCAAAACATTATTTTCCCTGAATCATATGCATGTGTTTCACAATGAAGCCAGCACAGTAAATGTCAGAAGCTTTAGATGGATGCAAAACTGACTAGACAACATGAGGGAGAGGAAGGGGTGGGTCTCCACATGTATTCCTTTTTGTTAATTCTGAGAGCACTTATTTTTGCAGAGTCCATTGTTTATTTAATTGAAAGAGAGAAAGAGGCAGATAGAGAGATTGGGCATGCAGGTCCTCTAACCACTGCAATCAAATTCCAGATACATGCGCCACCTTGAACATCTGGCATTATGTGGGTACTGAAGAATTGTACTCAAGTCCTTAAGCAATCTCTCTAGCCCTGCAGAGTGCATTTTAACACCAGGGTGTTGTGACAGTATTGAACTTGCATGATATGATTTTTATTGTTATTTGGTGCTGTTTCATTGGTTGGTGTAAAATCTTTTCCATAAATCAACTGCAAGTTTCTGAAGTTCAAAAAGGTGTGCCTATACTCTTCTACCTCAGCCATATCCTGAAACCCCTGGAGAGCTTTTATAAATCCAAGGGTCTGGCCTATACTCCAGACCAACAAACTTAAAATCTCTTGACTTAGTCCCAGACATCAGTGCTTCTGAAGATCCCAATTTATCCAAATGGTATTCATAACTGAGAATCCAGTCCTAAGGAGATAATATGTGAGAGCACTCAGCTGTTCCTATGGGAGGGACAGTTTGCCTCAGTCCTGCCACTACCGGCTATCCACCTTGAAAAACTCCTGTGTTCTCAACTGTCATGATAAATCAGGACAAGGAGCAAGGAAGGGCAGGACCGAGGACGCTCTGCACTGATGGAGGGTTACAGAAGCACATTCTCTGCTCTTGAGGAACTCATACATGTACAATGATTATCAGGGCGCAATGTGGCAAATGCAAAATCAAAGGCATCAATTAGATATTCAGAAAGTACAAAGGATGGCCAAATATCCCAGAGAAACTCCCCAAAGAAGGGCAGCTTTGCTGAGCAGGGCAGGACTGATGATGAGCTGTCCAGGACGAGGCGTGTGAGAAGGGGCCTGATGGCCAGATACTCAAATCAGACAGCAGAAGCTCAATTCACTGACATTAATAATAAAATTGCTGAGGCAAGCTGAAAAGTATAATCTAGTCATTGTTCTCCTACCACAGGCCATGGCAATCTGCAGAGTATTATTCATGGAGATTTTGCTCACCATGCCCTCCACCCCCAAATACTAACTCAGCCAAGAATCAAACTCAGAACCATTTCCCTTTCTCAGGTACTAGCACGTGCACAGACGTTCAATCTTCCCTTCTTCCACCCACCACCAAACACAGCTGCTGCTGCTGCCGCCGCCGCCACACTCCAATATGAGTTTAAGCACCTGGCAGTGGGAAGTCAGGGAAAATAGGCTCTCTCTGCAGGGTAAAGGGTGGGAGGCTTCTCATCTCTCTGGAGTTTTTGAGGAATAACCACATGATTTGTTATAATGCCAACTTGGGTTTGAATCTAGATGGCACCACTTCTTAACCAGGCGTGCATAGACAAGTGACTTAACCCATGTAAATCTCAGTTTCTTCATCTGAAAAACTGGGGCTGAAAGAAGCAACTTAAGGGAAGAAGAGTTTCTTTCAGCTTACAGTTTGAGAGGATATGGGCCATCATGGCAAGAAAAACATGGTGTCAGAAAGGTGAAGCAGCTGTTCACATTTTGTCTTCAGTCAGCTGATGAGGATCAATGCCAGAGCTCAGGTCATTTTTCACATTTTTGTCAACCCAGGTCCACAGCCCATGGAATAGTGGTGGCCTCAGGTAGGGTCTTCCCACCTCAATTAACCTAACCTAGAAAATTCCTCACAGACTGACCAAAGGCTTGTCTCCTTGGTGATTTTAAATACTTGAAGTTGACAATGTTAACTGTCATGGTGGAGACAGTACAGAGAGCACTGCCCAGAGGCTTTCTCCTTGGTGATTCTAGATCCTGTCAGCTAACAATATTAACCATCATGGCGGGCATCGCATAGATATAACTTCAGTCATCATGAGAGCTGGACAGGCATGTTGAACACGTGGCTACCAAATGTCTTAGTAACTTGGAGCGCACACTGTCAACTGTTGCTATAGAAAATGCTCCAATTTTGGCATCATCCTGGGGCTTCTGCCTGAAGACAAGCACCCCAAGGGAAAACCAGCATGCAGCCTGCTGGGGGCTCCTAATCAGGCTCCTCATACCTAGGGGATTGGTGAGATGCAAAGGAATTCTTGTTCATGAATTTTGAACTGTAACTGAGTGCTAGTTCAAAACCATCTCTTGGGCTAGAGAGATGCCTCAGGGGTTAAAAGTACTTCCTGTGCAGGCACAAGGGCCCAAGGAGACCTGAAAGGGTGCTGGAGCTCAATCTACAGTACCGCACAGGTCTGTAAACCCAGTCCCATAGGGCAGCAGAGATTATTGAGTCATCAGAGCTTTTGAAAAAAACAGCAAGCTCCGAAATTAGTAAGGTTCCAGCTCAAGTAAGAACATGCAGAAGAGCAATGGGACAGGGCACCCAACATTTTCCTGTGGCCACCACAGGCAAGCACGTGGGGTGTCATATGGGCACATACAATGCACACAACACCACACACACACACACACACCTCTTAGGTGCAGGAAAGACAGCTTAGTGAATTAAGTGCTTGCCGCGGAAGTTAGGGCGCCCAGCACCATGGAAATGGTAAGTGAGCTTGTCGACCCACCTATAATCACAGTTTTCAGGGGTGGAGACAGAAGATCCCCAGGGCAAGCTGGCTACCTAGACTAATCAAATCAGCAAGTCTGGGTTCAAATAAAGACCCTGCCTCAGTAAATAAAGCAGTGAGCAACTGAGGAAGATACCTGATGTTAACCTCTGGCGTGCACATGTAAGCACAAACACACACACCTCTCTCAGGAACTTGGAAGTCAGCATTTGATGCTTGAATCTACAGAGCATCTCTGTAGCTTCTACTGTTACTTTCATTTGCCAAGTTCCGTTTCCTGGCTGCCAGCCCTGAGGCAGGTGCTTCAGGGTTACAGTGAGGCAGTGATGCTTACCCTCAAAGGGCCCTTGGACAAGTTTAACAAGGTAGAGAGAAGAGGAAGCACAATGGGACACCTTGCTTTCTCCTTCTACTAGATTCTTAAAAGTTACATCATTGAGGGGCTGGAGAGATTGCTCAGTGGTTACAGTGCCCGACAACCCAGGTTCGATTCCCCAGTACCCACAAAAAAACAGATACACAAAGCGGTGCTGCAACTAGACTTCCTTTGCAGTGGCAAGAGGCCCTAATGCACCCATTCTCCCTGCCACCAATCTCTCTTCCCTGCTTGAAAATAATAAACTTTTCTAAAAAGTTAAATCACTCAAAAGCTCCACTCTAAAGTCCTACACCTTCTGTACAGTTTAGGAGGGCAACAGTGTTCTTTCAAAGTTATACACCAGTACTCCTTCAATACTTTCAAAAGGCTTCAAACTCTGCAAAGGCTCAGTCTCTCAAAGCACTCCAGAGAAGTCTACTCTTGAACCTGAGTCTCATGACAGCAAATCTCTTGATCCCTCAATGTGCACGCACTGCCTAGGACCAAGAGCAGCCCAGGATACTCACCATCCGAATCCGCTCATCTTCAAGATTCCTGAGGACGGTGGCGAACTCCTGCAAAGACCTTGCTGTAGGAGAGAAAGGAGCCATGAGTGAGAGCAGAGGAGTGCATGTGTGGGAGCCTTTCTGGCTCCACTATTAACTTATGGATTCACATTCTTTTTATGTACAGATGTCTAAAAGTCAATTGCTTCCTGCAAATCCTCTTATCTTTTAATCAGGAGCCATTACAAACAGGATGACTCTGAAATGCAGGTTAATTGTACCTGGCACACCAGCTAGGGGAGAATTTATATAAGGAAAAGACTTGCCTGTTCCTGAGAATTCCTAGGGCTAGTGAGGAGTTGGCAGGCTCCCAGGCTGAAGCTGGAAGGGGCAGAGTTCTCCTAAGGAGTTGAAGGATTTCCTGTCCAGAATTCAACCTCCCCAACCTTTTGTCATAGGGTTGCGTCAGAAGCCAACCTTTTCTTTGGCACCAAAATTAAACAAATAGTGCTTCTGGCATAAGAACCCACATTTCTGGCATCTCCTTGGGTTCCTCGTCCCTAAATCCTGAAGCTACTCATTAATAGAATACAGCCTGAAGCATGACTGTCAGATGCAGCAGTGGTCTTTGCCAGAATCTTTCATGAAGGCAACAGACACTGAATGCAGGAGCCCCTAGGACACTCAGGACACCTGCAGCAATGCTGGAAAAGGAATCCCATGAGCTACAACAAGGACGTCTTCTCCCTGCTCTCAGCTACCACCTGGTGTTCAGCTTGGCAAAAGAGACGTGATAAACATCTAATGGAATAATTAATAAACATAATCTTTGCAGGTCATTTTCTTTTCTTCAGTGTTGGGGAATGAACCCAGAGCCTCACACGTGTTAAGTACATGATCTACCACTGTGTTACACCCCCTAGCCCCAATTTTGTCAGTTCTTCCTCCTTTCAAAGTGTCAAACAAAAAGCCCAATGTAAGAAGAATAAAGTGCAAAAATGAAACACTGGCAATAATGGTAAAGTCAGGTGTCTTGACCTTACGTGCCCTCTGTGCTAGGGTTGCATATGCAAGAGGGCAGGTGATGGTGAAGAATGAGACAACATCGCATAGCCATAGACAGGAACCCATCTCAGCCCCTCTCTTCCCCCGCTTCTCCCTCTCCTTTTCCTTCCCCCTCTCTCCATCCCCCCTCCTCAAGAACAAAAGGAGAGGTGGCTGCCCACAGAGCTTGGCTTCTTCTTTGAAGGCAGCTGCATCTACATGGCCTCCACCAACTGTTGCCCAGTCAGAACACAGTTCATTAGATCAAATTTAGAAAGTTTTCAAAGCTGGAAAACTAGAACTTTGATAAATTCAAATTATATGGTAATTCAGCTTTTTAAAAATGAGAACCAAACAAAACAGGGCCTCAATTTCTGGTTTTCAACCCATAAGCTATCACTGTGCAATCTAGATCTAATTCTCCCTTCATCTGTCTGCACTTACTTTTGCTCTTAGTACTGTAGGTGGGAGAAAGATGTTGCAAAACCAGCCAGAAGGAAAATACTAAAGGAAGGTAGAGAGGAGTGCCTCACTATAAAACATGCAGCTTCCTCCTGCCGCTGCAGGGTGAGTAGGAAAATGTGAAGAGAAGCCCAGAACCCCTGGCCCTCATGTTGGTACCCCTTCACTACCATTGCTACCAGTGTCCTTAACCTTATAGGCCTCCTTGCCCAGGACAAAGCTCACTAGGACAATGAAGCTGTGACAACTGGGCAAACGCTTTTGTCTTCCACATGGGTATGACTTACCTATGCACATCTCATCATCTGTCTCTGCATCTCCTATGCACTGGAATTTAAACTCATTCAAGGAATCTGCAAACTTGCGCTTCGCTGAAGACAAATCTAGCATGGAAAAGAGGAAAGAACAGAATTTACTGAAATTAAACTGTCTTTCCACATTTTTGCTTCCCTTTTAAGTGCTTCTAGGAACACGGCAGCCAGCTTTGTTCCTGGGACCATCTGAAAGCACAAATGAATGGAAACTCAGCATGGTACACAGTTGTTCATACCTGAAGCATTGATTGGCTATCAAAGCTAACACTCTTACTGGATTGCTTTAATAATTCGTATCATATGAGATAGTGGGTACAGCTCAGTGATAAAGCACTTACCTAGCATGCCCAAGACCCTGTGCTCAATCCCCAGTACCACAAGAAAAAAAATATTATAATTTTAATCACATATCTGATTCCTCTAGCCAGACTTAGCCGCATCACCTCCATTTGACATGTGTGGGAATCCACTCACATCAGGAGGCCAGAGAGGAAACGTGTGTCAGAGCTAACATCAGTCCCCACACACTACAGGTTCATACAGGCCACACCCTCTATATGGCCAAAGTAGCTGCCCCAATGTCTGATTCCACAATACATTCCTTAAGTTCAAAAGGGAAAGCAGGAAGGAAGGGCTTGGGCTGTCCCTTCCCTCTTCCAGCTGAAGTGCAGATAAGGCCAACATACTGGACCTTCTCAATCCCATTTTCCTCACGAGATCAGTGCCCAGCCTACCTGACAAATTCCCACCTCAGCCATTCCCTGGGTGGCCACATTCACCACCACCAGAACAAAGCACTGGAAATATTTTGTATTGGGCTTAAAGAAAGGAAGAAAGAAAACACCCCACACATGGTATCTATAATGAAAACTCTCTGGGGCCCTTGTCAAATTTAAAAATGAAACTTTCCTTTAAGATGGTAATGAAAGCCAATGATCCTTCCCTGAGTCCTCAGCTTCTGTGCAAAGTATGGAATCACCAAGGTACCTTTAAGTGACCTGACAGATGAGGCTGCTCAGTACAGCATGCTTAACTTAATTCCACGTGCAGCCTTCCTGCAGATTAAGCTAATCATTCAAATTACTCTCATCCAGGCTTCCCTAGTTGAAGGGGAAATGGAATTATGCTCAAACTCCCAGCGGAGGGAATTGGAGACATGACTGGTAACAAGGCCTGGCTTTAATAAGATTGTGGGGTGAAGGGGGTATCTGGCTTTCCAGATCAACATAACCTGCCAAGGAAATGCATCTCTGATCCTCAGCACTTCTCTTTAGCTCCCACTTGCCCCTTATGATTAAGGATTGTGTTTTACATCTTTTGATTGTGTTTGGTTTGTCTCCCCTCCTGGTACGAGCAGGTCAACAATGCTTGGTGAGTGCTAGATAAATGTTGGTGGGGGTGTGGTCCACAAATACAGCCCCCAGTTTTCATTCCAAGCCATGGCTGCTTGAGAAGGGCCAGGCTCAGGCCATGCTGCTGCTCTCAGTTCCAGGGCTCAAGCTACTCAACAGATCTTAGACAACCATACCATTGGCTCAGATAACAAGAGGACTCGGCAAAGCCCTTCGTTCTACATCCCAAAAGGAGGCACTTGGGGTAGAAAGAAATACAGGAGCTAACTTTAAATCCCTGTATGATTCGGCCACCTTTATGGAAAGAGCCCTTGACAAAATGTCAAAAGAGGCTGGTGGGGAACCAGACTTCTCTCAGCACTGGCCTGCTGCAGAAGGTCTCCCTCAGAACACAACTCACTCCCTGGCTGGCCTGCAAGTCAGAACTCTCTGGGGAGGAAGGAAAGCGAAGTCCACAGACAGACAAGAGGGGGAAAAGAGTGGTATTTCAGAGTATCAGAGAAGCACCTCCAGGAGCCCCAAAATACAAGCATTTTAAATGTGGTTGTGGCTGCACAAGGTCTCATTTTAGTACCAATGTTGTCTCAAGTGGAACTCACAAAGCAAGCTCTAAGCAGAGTATAAGCAGGGCAACTTTGCTTTCCACCTGACAGTGCCTCCTGTGCCTCCCCACTGAGCAAGAGAGTCACATTTGACAATCATCTCAACAAGGTAAAAGAGGGGTGAAATGCAAGCCGGTTTGGGAAAGCTTCCAGCGTGCACCTGAAAAGCTATGCTGAGATCAGCTGCCAACAAGGATAATGGAAAGACTCACAGAGTACAACGGGCCTCTATGGGTCCTTCCACAGAGACACTTCACCAGGGCAAGCCCTGGCAGCTTACAAGCAGAAGGTAACCTGATTTCACTGTCTGGTGGCCCAGAGCATGTCCTACCCCAGCAAAGACAAGAAGAGAGGCAATGAGAGTCCTGGGAAGCTGAGAAAGAAAAGCCTGGCTGTGGTGGAAGATGAGGTAATGAGCTGTGGTATGGGGTTCTGGGCCAGTGAAGACAGCTGAGCACAGGGGGAGTTCCAATGACAGGAACCTGGGAAGCTTAGCTAGGACCAAGCAGAGAAGCCTCTTAAGGCAGCTACAGTAAGCTTGCTCAGAATCCATGCCTCAGTGTGCAGGATAATATCTCCAGCTCTTGTGGAGGACTACCCTTTTCTACCTGCATTCTATAAGGTATTTGTAAGAGTGGCCAAGACCAAACTCTTACCCCCACTCTAACCCCCTCTAGATCCTGGGTTCAAGTTTTAGTTCTACCACTTACCAGCTATATAACTGACCCAAGGTTAGTCACAAGGTCTCAGTCACCAGCCAGAAACCTCACAGGTGAGAAAGAGACACGCTGTATGAGCATTCATCACACCACAAGGTGTAGTTCCAGGTAATTCTTTCCTAATATGTGAATCCTCCCAAAATGGGACCCAGGGAAGGGTTCAAGGAAGGGAAAGGCCTGACCTAAGGGCCCACAGCCACCAAGAAGGCATCTGTGCCCCATCAGCCCTCTGCGCAGAGACTCCTGGAGTGTATGAGGACACCGGGCTGCCTCATTAGGACACCTACTGTCTCATGAAGGTCACCACTCTATTATTTGGGACAATGAAAAATCACTGGTCCTAGTCTATTTTAATCCAGAAGTAGTAGTGATACCCTATATAAATTATCACCTCAGGCATGCAGCTCCCCAATGATGTATTTCTGGCACTTTCATGTCCAAATACACAGTAATCAAACTCCAACATTACAGAAAGAAGGGAGAAGGAAGGAAAGGCTGGCAGTCGGTCTGGATGCATGCCAAGCATCCTGGCCCCTGCTCATAAAGCCTCACTTGTTTGGTGTTCGGGTAGGGCAAGAAACAGCAAGGAATCAAGCGGAGTAGAGAATATTTACTTTGCAGAGCAGCTGTTGCTAGAAGGGAAGAATGCTGCCCAGAGCAGAGGCAAGCGTCACAGCCCATGCCTGAGAGGGAGGAGCACCTGTGCAGAGAGCAGGAGGGTAAGCTCGTGGAAGCAGCTTCAAGCTTGAGCCTTGAGAGACTGTTTCAAAGGCTTTCTGCCCAATGGAAGGCCAGAGGAAAGTGCCCTTAACCTCCTGGAAACACCATGCTTTACCTCAGCAAACAAATACTTGTGTGCAGGAGAATCTAAACGTAAGCCTTATTTACTGAAAACACAAGGTGTGCCATCATTTTTAAAAACTAGAAAGTCACGTTAACTTTGCACAAGCTTTACCAGTAATATGCCAATCCATTCTCTTTTCTCCTTTGGCAAAACAACCTTACTGTACACATGTATGCACCCACATAATAATAATAATAATAATAATAATAATAATAATAATAATAATAAACTCAAGGTAACCTTGTAATTATACTTCATTCTGGTGAACCTATTATATTTCTGTGCCCCAAATTGCAGATAACTAACCTTGGAAATTTCCACTAGTCACATCTTACCCTCTAGACTCAACGTGATTACAGTTCCTAAAGGCCAACTGCTGACGTAATAACTTGCATATAGGATTGTCTGCCTGGCTACAAAAAGTAGAACAGGGAAGTCTCCAGGCCTTGCTAAAGCCATCCTCCTCTAAATGCCAATTACACTAACCCTCTGAGCTCAGGCCTTGTACTTGCAATGATTATGAAGCTGTTCTTTGGTGGAGCTTGACAGAGATCCCCAAGCTTGCTAGTTAGCTTGCATGGGCACAGCAATACAAGCCAGCTTCCAGTCAACAGAGGGGACCCACAGTGAGAACTCAGAGATAGATGTAGTTCTCAAATGACTACAGTTTATTCCTCATCTCAATTTGCAGGGAAAGTTCTAAACAGTTAAAAACTCTTTTCTCACCACTGTTGGTCTGGGGCCACAATTTGACACTTGCATGTGAATCTGGTTGGCACACAAAGCCCATTCCCAAGCCTACCCATTGTGCCTCCTGAGCATCTCTTTATATAACCTGCCTAGTCCTCATAGCCTTCAGTACCCTCTAAACCAAATGAACACTTTGATTTGCCTGTATGCTTCCCTCATCCTCCTCTCTACACTCTCCAAACACACTTCTCTCCCTCCCTCTCTCTCTCTCTCTCTCTCTCTCTCTCTCTCTCTCTCTCTTTCTCTCTCTTTCTCTCTCTTTCTCTAGTTTTCTACCCAACTACATTAGCCCTGTGGTGACCTGGAGAGAAGATCAAAGCCCTTCTCCAAGTATGGAAAGGCTAAGGAGGATATGTCCAGCCACATCCTACTCCAGCTGCCCTGGCTTTGACAGTGTCTGCTACTCTGCCTGCAGCTCCAAAGTTCCTTTCTCCTCTGGACATGAAGTGGTGGTTGCATTCATGACTTCACAGCAACTGTCATTACCTGCACAAGGCCTGCACCATACTGGACACATCAACGTTCTGTCCTAGGTGGTGGAGGTGGGGAGTATCAAAGTTGAAGAGGGACTAGTTGGAAAGAGACTCAGTGAAAGAGGGATGGGGAAAAAAAAAAAAAAAGGTAATGGGGGGAATTATGATTAAAATAAATACATACATAAAAACTGTGAAAAAGGAAAAGGAAAAAGTTCTTTCCTCCAAGAAGCACTCACTTCAAGCTACAGCAAACTCAACCCAATTTTTCACTCCCTGGGTACTATATACAGCCTTTTTATAGTAACTTGGTGTTTGTTCAGGTGACTCTTTGATTAATGTCTGCCCTAACAGTAAGTTCCATACAGGCAGGGTTGTGTACCTTGGGGCTCTCTCTAACTCCCTCAAACCCAGCTCAAGCCCGAGTGCGATCAGGTGTTTTAGAAGAACAGGAAAGTGGACGTTGTTCAAAGGTAAACCTCCCAACTCCATGTAGGACCAGGGAAAAAATGAGAATACGCTCTCCAACTTGGGGGAGTATAGGTGGCACTTGGTGCTGGCTTAACAAGGCACCAACTCTCCCACTCCTGCTACTGAGGATGAGTCCCTCAGAACTGGAATAAACACCACCAGCAGCAGTGGGGAATGAGCAAAGCCATCTCCATACCAAAGACCTGGAGAGATTAACTAAAAGTAAGCCAAGCACTAATCACAGCCATGTGTGAGCCAACAGAATCCATCCTGTCAGAAACCATGCTGGAAAGACATTTGCCTCTCACCATTTCCCCAACTCAGAACATGGCATTTTAAACCCAGTTCAGTGTGCTTAGTGCTAGGAAAATCAAGTGAGGAGCTCTTGCTAAGTCATTTTACAGCCTGAGTCCCTGGCATCACACTAGCAAAATAAAAGATTGTGCTCAGTCTCAAAATTGGTCACCACAGCCATTGGTCTCATTTATGTAGCACATGGTTTTATCTGTGTCCACTAGATGGCAATCAACCACATCAGAGAAGGTGGGCTTCTCAAGGAGAAATACAAGGCCAGCCTTAAAGGCTAAGCCTGGGAAAGATCATGTCCAGGAGATGAAGATTCATCAGCCTGAAAGGAAATTATCCAGGGGGTGCTCACCCAGCAGCTGTCAGGGAGCACCATCTCCAGTGGGAAGAGCTGTTCTAATGCTCACAGGGCCATATGCCAACCTGGGACATAGAGAGGAAGGGCAGGCAAATGAAATCACTACCTACATGACTCAATATCTACTAGGTGTAGATGGGCAGGCTTGGAAAACCCCTCCTCTCACCAAAGCAGACAATATGCCCACCAACCAGGGCAGTCCAACATGTTATAAGAGGAGTACTCTGATTATACATCTGTGTGCTTCTCCTGAAGCCATTTCCCTGAGACTGTATCTCCTACATGAGGTCACAGCCAGGATCGACTAGGAAGAACTTATTTGCAAACCAGAGAACTGAGGCTAATAACATTTTCAGAGTTGACTTTAAAATAAAATAAGGCACAACAACAAAGAATGGTGCTACCCTTCCCAATATGAGGTTTTGAATTCCACTTGAAATAACCCTTCAAGAAAATACATGGCCAGGCATGGTGGCTCATGCCTTTAATCCCAGCATTTGGGAGGCAGAGATAGGAGGATCATTACAAGTTCGAGGCCAGCCTGAGCTAGAGTGAGACCCTACCTTGAAAAACCAAACACACACACACACACACACACACACACACACACACGAGTCCTAGGCCCACCTTAATACTTAACAGACATCAAAATAGCAATACTGATGCATTGACTGGTTTGACTAATTTACCATTCTGTATATTAAGTATTATCTCCATTTGTAAATGGTAAAACTGAGGCTCAGAAAGGTTAAATGGCATGCCCAAGGTCACAAAGCTAATGACTCTTGTTGTATTAAAAAACCTGGTCTCTTTGCTCTTATGCCTAATACTTGAGTAGCTAACATCAGTGCATTCAGACAAATAAAAGGGTGGTTTGTACACATTCCATATTCTTAGAGTTCAGGGTAAAAGGGTCTAATTTGTTCATATAAAACTATAAGCTAAGATAGAATATACTCAGACAACGCGTAGAAAAAAAAAGCAGCCAACAGCTGGGGAGATGGCTCAGTTAAGTGTACTTGCTGCCAAGCATGAAGGTCTAAAGGGGCCTGAGACTGCCTGAGTACAAATCTCCAGATTCTACGTAAAACATCTGGGCATGGCCATGCACACCTGTAGCCCCAGTCCTACAGCAGAGACTGAAGAATCACAAGGTCTGGAATCAGAAAAAAGGAATCTAAGGAACAAAAACTGAGACCGGACAGAAGAGTGATGGAGTTGATAGCAGGCATTACACTCCAGCCACAGCAGGCAAGAAACCCCAACTGCAGACAAATGTGGGGTGCCACAAGAGTACATATACATACATACAAGGCATGCACAAATGCACACACAAAAATAAAATGTTTTTAAAATAAGCAGCTAAGGAAGTACAAAACTGGGTCCCTGGAGATGACACAAAAGGAAATGAGGAAATAATAGGGAGTGGCATTTGATCTGAGTATGCGGGAAGGAGGAGGTGTGGAGAAGAAGGCTGTCCTGAGCAGGTGTTCTAGAAGTAGAAACAGGACCAAAAGAATACTAAAGTTGAGGACCAACCAGAAACAACCCAAAATTCAGCCAGATGGACAGGCAGGTATTGAGAAGGAAGGTTGGAATCAAACCACCAGAGAGCTTGAATGTCAGCCTAAGGAATCTGTATTTTTTCACTTAATGAAATTGGAACCTGATTTTTCTGCCAAGGAGTGACAAGATGAATCAGCTGAAACATCAATGAAGCCAGTTACTAAGAGAATTTGGCTTTGGGACACACGCTAACTGTTCATCATACTTTGCTGTGAGATAACATAACCACAGTTAAGGGAAACCAAATGACAGAGGACACTTTGCACCCTGAAATTGTGTGCACAAACCACTAGAGTCACTGAAGAGCCAAAGAAGCTCTGCTCCCTCCCTCTTATGAATGAATGATCAATAGCACCGCCAATAGATACACTGAATTAATATATATAAATTATGGATATAAATGTGCTTGAACTTCCCAAGTAGTGTTTTATTTCATATACTTTAATATATATTTATACAAATATAAATAGATACATTATTTTGTAATTTATAATATTTATTTATTTATTACAGAGAGAGAATGGGCATGCCAGGACCTATAGCCACTACAAACAAACTCCAGATGCATGCACCACCATGTTTATCTGGCTTATGTGGGTATGGGAGACTCAAACCTGGGTCCTTAGGTTTCACAGACAAACACCTTAATGCTAAGCCATCTATCCAGCCCAATATATACTTTTACTTCTACATTAAAAATACTACCTTACAGCTGGGCGTGGTGGTGCACGCCTTTAATCCCAGCACTTGGGCTGCACAGGTAGGAGGATTGCTGTGAGTTCAAGGCCACCCTGAGATTACATAGTTAATTCCAGGTCGGCCTGGACCAGAGTGAAACCCTACCTCGAAAAACCAAAACAAAACAACAACAACAAAAAAACTACCTTAGCCTTATAATAACATTAGAGTTTAAGCTACAGCATATTACTTTTTAGGTGAGAAAATTATGAACATGCTAGGTATTTTGTGGGTATTTTTAAATTTTTTTTTTATTTATTTGCAAGGGGGAGGGAGGCAGGCAGGCAGACAATAGGCACGCCAGGGCTTTTTGCCAGTGCAAATGAATTTCAGATGCATGCACCATTTTGTGCATTACCTGGGGAATCGAACCCAGGTTGTCAGGCTTTGTAAACAAGAGCCTTAAGTGCTGAGCCATCTCTCCAGCCCTGTTTTATGGGGTTTTGTTTTGTTTTATTTTTCCTTTCTGTTTTTGTCCTGATGGATCTCTGGGCCTAGCAAATCATAAGCAAAGGCTCCATCAACAAACTACATCCCAGGCCAGAACACATTTAAACACAGTACTTGTGGCATTGCAGGCACTTAACTAATTACTTGCTGCATCCATGACCATTGACAGCATCCACGCTTTATTCAGCACCTTGTCTATGACATAAACCCCATACCTAAGAGCCCCAGCCAAACCTGGCTCAGATCAGACATGAAGCAGAAGTAGACATGGGGAAGTGAGGTACTGTATTTTACAAAGCTATATTCACAGATTGCACTATATATGATAAGGCTGAAGGTCAGTGAAGGGAAAAGTCCCTCAAGGAAAACTGGTATTTGCTTAGTTCAAACAAAGAAACCCATTTTGCAAAAGACTACTAATGTGTGGGTATCAAAGAAATAGGGCATTTCCAAGCTGCTCAAGCCCAGATCTCCCTCCCTCAATCAATCCCCCCCCATGTCACTCACACATAAAGAGCAATAAAGTATAATTCAAGAGTGTCTGCACTGGTAGTACAGCATAAAGCATACCTGCCTTCTAAGAGCATGACATGCTTGGGATCCACAAACATGAATGCAGACCCTGAGTATCTTACTTTCCAGCTGTGAGCCTTCAACCAAATTACTCAACCTTTCCAAGTGTCTATGAAACTTTAACACCAACTTCCCAGGGTTGCAGTGGATTAAAAATAAAAGAGCTGCTGGGCGTGGTAGTGCACGCCTTTAATCCCAGCACTTGGGAGGCAGAGGTAGGAGGATCACCATTAGTTCGAGGCCACCCTGAGACTACATAGTGAATTCCAGGTCAGTCTGGACTAGACTGAAACTCTACCTTGAGAAAAAAAAAAAAAAAGAGAGAGAGAGAGAGCTGATTACAAGGCAGCTGCAGACCTGCCTTCTTGCCTAGTCAGAGGCAGAGTGGAAGTTTACTAGCAGGTTAGAGAAAATTAACAAAAGACAGTCCTAATTAGCATAAGAATTAAGCAATTTTTGTCTGAGTCACCAAAGTAATCAAATAACCCTATTCTAGTGAGCTATTCAAAACTAACTTGAGCCGGGTGTGGTGGCGCACACCTTTAATCCCAGCATTCGGGAGGCAAAGGTAGAAGGATTGCCATGAGTTAGAGGCCACCCTGAGATTACATAGTGAATTCCAGGTCAGCCTGGACCAGAGTGAGACCCTACCTTGAAAAACCGAAAAATGAAAAAAAAAAAAAAGAACTTGAGCACTTAAAGGTTTTTCCTCAAATGCTTAGAAAACATTAAAGTATGTACAAATTTACAGTTTCCTTTTGCCCCAGACAAATGAAAAGCAAGGCAAAATTCTTGGATTAAATTACACTATTTCTAGATTAGGAGTGTGGCAGTCCAGTTCACATTGCTGGCAGAAAACATCTGACCACGAGTAACTTCTGGGGGGTGGGGGGAAGGTTTATTTTGGCTTACAGACTCGAGGGGAAGCTCCATGATGGCAGGGGAAAACGATGGCATGAGCAGAGGGTGGACATCACCTCCTGGGCAACATCACATGGACAATAGCAACAGTACAGTGTGTGCCAAACAGTGGCAAGGGTAAACTGTCTATCATACCCATAAGCCCGCCCCCAACAACGCACTGCCTCCAGGAGGCATTAATTCCCCAATCTCCATCAGCTGGAAACCTAGCATTCTAAATACCTAAGTTTATGGGGAACACCTGAATCAAACCTCCACAGGGAGTGTGGCTAAGTGAGAACACTTAATCTTGCCTAGTGTTCAGGGACTCATGGTGGAGGGACAGCGCAGGAACTTGCCTTTTTTTATAAGGAACTAACTCAGAACAGTATGCATGCAGTTTGGGTGTCTTCTTGAGAAGCTGATTAAGCTCACGTGAGACCTTTAAATGCACTGGGAAGGGTTGGGGAGATGGCACAGGGTTAAAGCTGATTGCTTGCAACGCCTGTCTATACCAGTTCAGTTCTACCCAGCACCAAGGTAAACCTGTATGCAAAATGGTACATGCATTTGTGATCCCAACAGGCCTAAGACAATGAGAAAATGAAGCTAGTGGGCCAGCTAAACTGGCATGCCTTTGCAGCAGCAAGAGACTGCCACAAAGAATGTGGAAGAAGAGAGCACACAGCTCAAGGTCGTCCTCTGATCTCCATGTGTGCACATCCATACACACAATCATACACTCGCAGGCAGGCAGGCAGGCAGACAGGGACACAGAGAGAGAGACAAAATGCACTGGGGGAAGAGTATTACCATCAAATTCCTTGTGCAGTTGCTGGGGGCGGGTGGTGTCTATATACCCACTTCAGATGAGACAGACACAGAAAGGACCAACATACAGGCCTGGGCTGCTGGGATTCTGAGAAGACAGTCTGTGTTTCACCCTGAGAGGGACATAGTTTACAAAGGAAGGGGACATCAGTAAGAGGAGAACACACAGGAGCAGGGTGGTACTGTATGCCTACAATCCCAATACCGTGGGGTTAAGGCAGAAGATCACAAGTTGTAGGCCAACCTGGGAAGACCACAAAGGGCCAGGGGAGAGGATAAGGGTAAAAGATGTCCTGTCTCAAGCGTAGAGGAGAAGGCAGCAGGGGTGGCCCCTGGCTTGGGCTAGGAGTCTTACCTGTGCTTCTGAAATGTCCTTCTTTCCAGGGCAGATGTTTTCCAGTTTTCCCAATCCCACAGTCACCAGGGTATCTAGTCAAAATGTATGTTCTAATCCAGAAGAGCTGGCAGCCAGAGGGTGCATGCCTACATGAGGTCCCAAGAGATGCCACTGGTGCTGGTCCAGGTGCCATGTACTTCAAAGCAAGAGCTTAGACTCCCACCCAAGACCCTGAGAGCAGAAAACAAAGTTGCTCTCCTTCCAGCACAATGCCTAAAATATAAGGGACCTGGAGATGATGGGAACTGGGAATAGATTCGTCCCAATTTTGTAGGTAGTCAGGATTACAGGCCCAAGAAGGAATATCCCTAATGACAAGTCCCGAGAATAGAGTCCAGGGACTGAATTCAAAAAAATCACTGACTCACCAAGATGTTGGCTGACCACCAGTCAAGGTTTCTTTTCTATCAAGACTCCCATAGGGCTGGAGAGATGGAGAGTGGATAAGGCACCTGCCTGCCAAGCCTAAGAACGCCCATTAGATCCTCCGGGTCCCACGTTTAGCCAGACTTAAGAGACGCAAGCGCACAATGACCAGCTTGCCCACAAGGAGGCACACGCGTCTGGAGTTCGTTCACAGCGGATGAAATAGCCATGGTGCACCCATTCTCTCTCTGCCTCTTTCTCTTTCTCTCAAAAAAAAAAAAAAAGCTCCTATATACATTCAAAATAGCCAGTCTAGTCCCTGCCCATTTTTCATCCCCAAGAATGTAACCCCTGAACCCAGACAAAGTAACTAATCTAACCCACCCTGACTTGACTAGCTAATTTACATCCCTGAGGACATAAAAGTCCCAGTCCAAGTTACCAAGTAGGTTACCTGCTCAGGGGTCCCTCCCAGCTTGAAAGTTTCTGCTTTACTTTCTAAGAACAAAGCTTTGTTTAACTTGCCCGTCTGCTTCACCTACACCTGCCCATTCTTTGTGGTCATAACACAATGTACTACAGAGAAAGCCACTGGCTTAGGGAGTTCTAGCGAACTTCAGTGCTGGGCACTCTGACCCCTAAGCTAAGCCCCAAGGACAGCTGAGAAAGGCAACAGAGATGAATGCATGAATTCCTTGAGAGAACTAAAATCACTTCAGATACAACAGAATATATAATAGATCCAGAAATGGTGGCATCTAGCAAAGCTAGCACATAAGTAAACCCAGGAAAAGCTCCTGGTTCAATATACTCAGATGCAGAGAATGCATTTGAAAAGCTGGGGCTGAGATTCCACTCTAAGTATCTCGCCTGTCCTTTCTTCTGTTTTTGATGGTGAGAGTACAGGCTGTGTATTCCTACAGCAAGGCACACCTCTATGTCATGCAAGAAAGCAGTTTTCAAAAATCCAATTGAGGGAACACAGACTCTGTTAGTCCTGACAAATAACCATAGCAACTAATACCCCTCAATAAAATGATGTCTTCACAATGATGTGCTGGCTCAATTAGATTAAGAGGGTGACGTGTACCATCTGAAAATTTATGGTTGTAAACTTCCAGCAAAACCAGACCTTCTTGGAAGAGGTTTAATAAGTAAAAGAAAAGCCTTGCCAATAAACTGAAGGCAGGACAAAGAGCCAGAAAACCCCAGGAGATGAAGAACTGGAGCAATACTGCTCCGTCCCTCCCAGGTTCATAGACAAGGACCAAGTTCCTGCCTGGGAATCCAGAACGCGGCTAAAGAGCTTCACACCTCAGTGCCACTGCCTTACAAGAAACACGTCCAGCAACCGGCATGTTGCCCCCCTTCTGTGCCTTCTTGCATGGATAGCATAAAAGGAAAATAAATATTAGTACCCCAGAAAAACCTTCAGAGAGAGTTACCAAAATAACTGTAAAGCTTTTTTTTTTTTTTTTTTTTTTTTTTTTTTTTTTTTTGGTTTTTCGAGGCAGAGTCTCGCTCTAGCACAGGCTGACCTGGAATTCACTATGTAGTCTCAGGGTGGCCTTGAACTCATGGTGATCCTCCTACCTCTGCCTCCCGAGTGCTGGGATTAAAGGCATGCGCCACCACGCCCGGCTTAACTGTAAAGCTTTAAAATGTCAAAGAAAAAAGCTACAGACCAGTAAATTAGGGTTGATAATGGATTTATAGACACAGGGTAAAGACTTTTCTGCCTCAAGATCTTTTGTTAGTCAACTTTGTGAATAAACAACTCAGCATCTATAAATCCAACTGTCTTTCCACCCCTCAGACTGAGCCTGGCTCTTCCTAAGTCTTTGCAATCACACTTGCACTGAACAAAACCAGAGAAGCAAGAATCTCACTTAAAACCAGGAAGAGAAATGCCAAGACCTATTACCTCACTGTCAGCCCTGAACAAAAAAGGAAAAACAAACAAATAAACCAGCACAAACAATTAGGGTTTAACTGGTATTCAGCAGTTGTTAAACCAGAATGTTACGAACAGCAGGAGTCTGCAATATCTACCAATCAGACATACCTCCTGCAGTTCTATTCAACAGCTGAGATGAACTTGAGTATAGTCTAGGAAAAACACAGCAAGGGAAATAAATTAAGGTCTTCAACTAGCCAAATACTCCTGTCATGGTAAAGTGCTGAGGCTTTGAGAGCGACTCCCAGGATGCAAAATCCCATCTCAGCCGTTCACAAGGCCTCTGTTCCCTATTTCCCCCTGTGTGACATGGAGCTCAAAGGAAAGCTGCCTCCTGAGGTTTCTCTGAGAAAAGAAATGATGCATGGAAGTGCTTATCACAGGGCCTGGCCTGCAGTAAGCACTCAATAAACCATAGGTGTTGGTATTAGATTTATGTAATAAATACCTTGGGCAGATTTATGTCCATAAAGACAAGAGGACCATCCAGCTGCCTCCCCACCTTCCATCCTTACCACACTGACCTCTGGTCCTCCTTCCCAGAAGGCTCCCTGCCACAGGATCAGGATCTAGACTGAGTCAGTCTAATCCCCACACAGCTCAGGAGCTCTTCAACACTAACCTCAAAGGAAACGGGCAGCAGCTCCCCTGCACTGCAGTAAGTTCAATTACAAAAGGAAAATCCATTCATCTCCCCTTAGATTCAGTAAATATTTCCTGAAGAAAAAACAAAAGTACCCAGCAATTCTGAACAGAGCCACACCACGGAACATTCTCAGAAATCGGTTCCACTTTTTTCTATTCCTTGTTTAATGAGCCATGATTCTCACTGCACATCCGGGGAAGCTGTACTCTAGAGACTAAGGGGGACCAAGTGGACTAGCATCCGCCTTCCTCAGAGCTTACCAAGAAGTGCCCAAGTACCTGCCTCCCACTTCATTTACCAACACCAACTCCTCTCTAGCCCCAGTAAGCAGTTCTGCTCCAGCTCTAAGAGTGCACCCATTGCTCTATTCACAAGAGAATGTGAAAGGCCAAAGATCAGTGGTTCTTGTCTATGGTACCATATGCAAGAGACTCTACTAGGGAGCCCACTCCAGCCATCTCAGTCAAATGTTTGGGACTCGGGCATCTAGGTTTCCCAAGCATTTTATGACTGCTAGAGTTCAAGAACTGACATGGCCTAAATCTTCAGAACATCTGATACCAACAAAGGAATGATTACAGATTACAAAGGTAGAGATTACCCCTCAGTAAGCTTGGTTTGGAATTCCTGACAGCAGGTTCACAAAGGCTGCCAAAGCAGGTAACTCATACTCTTAGCAAAAGATGCCTAGGTGACTGTAATTCAATTGAAACCCCAAATTCCAAAGCTGGAGTCATTTCTTTAATGCTCTCATCAGGCTAGGGAGATGGCTCGGTCAGTAAAGGACTTCCCTCACAAGTATGAATACCTGAGTTTGATTCCCCAGAACCCATGTTAAAATGCTGGGCATAGTGATGGGTACTTCCGATCCCAACACTGGGAAGGTGAAAACAGGAGGATCCCTGGGCTCCCTGGCCAGCCAGTATTACCTCCTTTGCAAACTCCAGGCCAGTGAGTGATCTCGTCTTTAGAAAGGTAAGTGACTTTCCTAGGAATGGCATGTGAGGTTGTCCTCTGGCCTCCACATGCATGTGCACATGTGCACACATATATACAACACAAAAAATGAATAGTATAAGAAAAATAAATGCTCTAAGCATGTTTCATTCGGAAAGCCAGCAGGAATATGGCTCTGTTTAGTGCCTGACTTATAAGGACAACTCATGGCACCTGCAACTGATGAATGGCCTGGTGCTGGCTGCCCAGAAACCCATCCGGAAGCCAGGCTTCCTGCGGGAGGGACAGCTGCCTTCAATGCCTGGGGAGTCAAGCACTCTTGGACCACAGGCCTGGTTAGGGCTGCCAGTATAAGCTCTGCCCCAGTTAATCTCATACACAGAGACCAAGTGAATCCAGTATATACCCACACAGGGCAGAAGAAAAAGGGGAGAGCATTGGGTACCAGCAAGATAGCATCATAAATATGCAACATACACAGCTATGCCAGGCCCCATGCTTAGACTAGCCTGTTTGGTTCACTGTTCTGCAGTACCTGTCCATAAACTAAATAATCTTATCTTGAATTCTGTATTTAGTAAGTAAAATTGGGTGGGATGTGGAGCACATGTATGAATGGAACTATGTACAGCTAGGATGTCACAGTACCCCGGGGGATACAGTCCTTTGATGCCCACAAGCACAGAACTCAGAGTGAGGGGGGATCCATGATATGTAGGAGCTTAGCAAGATTCAAAGTGAATGCAAAGTAAATTGTTAGGTCAAAGCTGTACAAGTAGGATGCTAGCAATCCTTAGAGGCCACCTCCTGCTCCAACTAGAGCTTGCCAAGGACTTCGAGAAACTTGGAGACCTTATCAGAGCCAATAAGTGATGCAGACCATGATAACAGGACTGAATAGACAAGGCAATCCACAAATCCTTTCTTTTCAATCTCTCCCTTCTCATCCATTGGTCAAGGGAGAGTATGCTGGAGGATGTGACGACATCAAAAAGCACAGCGCTGACCCGGGCGTGGTGGTGCACACCTTTAATCCCAGCATTTGGGAGGCAGAGGTAGGAGGATTGCTGTGAGTTCGAGGCCACCCTGAGACTACAGAGTGAATTCCAGGTCAGTGGGGGACTGGGGAGATGGCTTAGTAGTTAAGGCTCTTGCCTGCAAAGCCAGAAGGACCCAGGTTTGATTTCCCCAAGACCCAAGTAAGCCAGATGCATAAGGCAGCACATGTGTCTGGATTTCGTTTGTGCTGCCAGAGGCCCTGGTACACCCATTCTCTCTCTCCTCTGTCTCTCACACACAAATTAAAATAATAAAATAAAATAAAATAAAATAAAAATAAAATTAAATTAAATTAAATTAAATTAAATTAAAATTAAAAAAATAAAATTAAAAAAAAATTAAAAAAATAAAATAAAATAAAATAAAATAAGTTGTCACAGTATCACTTTTCAAAAAAAAAAAAAAAAGAAAGTACAGCACTTCTACTATTACTAGAAGAATGAAGTAGGCACATGTGTAGTACAAAGTATGAACAATATATCTTGGTGATTCCACATATAAGTCAGTTTGCCTTAATATTAAAAATTG
The DNA here is from genome assembly GCA_036365145.1 of Orientallactaga sibirica. Taxonomy (NCBI): domain Eukaryota; kingdom Metazoa; phylum Chordata; class Mammalia; order Rodentia; family Dipodidae; genus Orientallactaga; species Orientallactaga sibirica. The sequence continues at coordinate 49,729,531 of JAEOAD010000005.1, read as the reverse complement.
GCACTGTACAGTATCAAGATGAATAAAAAAGAAATTTTTATTTTTATTTTTTAGAACATTTAATAGCAAATTTAAATATTACAGGGAGAAGAAGAAGCTCTCTCTGCTTTAATATCTTTAATAGCATTTATGTCTACTATTTTGAACAAGGAGCCTCACAGATAGACTATGAGCCAGTCCAGGGCATAGGAACAGCTTGGCAATGCTTTAACTCCCTTCCCCAACCTGGTTCCTTGAAGAGGCTGGCCATCCTGTGATAGCACCATCTCTTGCTCAACTCCTACCCTAGCTGCTTTCTCCTCCAGACCAATTGTTAATCAGCTGCACGGGGAACTACTCAAAAGGCAGGTCTGATCTTGTTACGCTCTTTCCCTATCCTCCCAAACATTCCCATGCCCTTCAAGAAAAATCGGAACCAAAATCCACAAGGCCCACCTCTCTTGCAGGACTCACAAAGCTTACCCTCCCCTTCTGTGGCCCAGTCCCACAGCCAACATTCACATCCTCAAGGGTTCCAGGATCCTTCCAAATGCCTGGCTGTCAACTCTGCATGGAGCTCCACCCACCTCCATCTAGGTCTTGTCCGTTAGCTCTTAAGATTCTACTTGATGGACCACTTCTTCAAAGCAGCTGTCTCCTTTCCTTCCCACAAACCTGCATAGACTGCTTCCTAGCTCGCTACAGTCCCATCTCTGTCTAGGATTGGAATATTTCTTGGATTTGGGTGACTGCTGGATAAACACCTTCCTGATGCCGGCAGACAGTAACCGTGGCTGCTTTGCTTATCAAAAGACAATCATCACAATTCTATCATGCTATATGCCCCCAACCATATTTTAGATGCATAAATGAAACACAAATAAGAAGGGGACTTCTAAGAGTTCTGTCAGAAGAAAGACAAACCCTATGCTTTCCTTTTTTATTTTTCAAGGTAGTGTCTCACTCTAGCCCAGGCTGACCTGGAATTCACTATGTAGTCTCAGGGTGGCCTCAAACTTACAATGATCCTTCTACCTCTGACTCCCAAGTACTGGGATTAAAAACGTGCGCTGCCTTGCCTGGCTTCTGCTTTCCTTTTTACAGAAAGGGAAAGTTGAGTCAAAAATAAAGACAAAACAGCCATGTGATTATTCATTTGTTGTGACACATAGAACAATCAGAATCCCTGGGCCTAAGTCTTTAAAATGACAAAACATACATTCCCCACTCACTTTCTTCCTCCTCCAGCAAGACACCGAAGATGTTTTCAAGGTATCACTATTTTCAAACTATTTTACCTTCAGGCAAATGTTAGGAGAAAAATTTGCATTTGAGTATCTACACAAAAGAATATGTAAGCCAGAATTTTAAAAATCTAATCTGGTAATAAATTGGGCCAATGACCATCAGGTAAATTCAGAAACCATCCTTCCGAATACCTCATGTATCACCTGAGGGAACATACCCACACTCCATACCCACAAGTAGATTCTCTGGGAAAGTGTGGCAGGTTCCACTAGACAATGAATGAGAAATTCTAAGAATAAAATCTAAAATCAGCCTGTTTCATAAGTTCCCCACATGATTCTCTTTTTTGGTTTGTTTTTTGTTTTTGAGGTAGAGTCTCGTTGTAGCCCAGGTTGACCTGGAATTCACTATATAGTTTCAGGGTGGCCTCGAACTCACAGTGATCCTCCTACCTCTGCCTCCCAAGTGCTGGAATTAAAGGCATGCGCCACCATGCCCAGCCTCCATATGATTCTTATGCACAGTGAGTTGAACCTTCCTTATAGGAAGACACTGTGTGCAAGGTCTAAACCAGGGAACTGAAGAAGCTAATAACACTGAACCTGGGAAAGAAGAGAAATAAGAAAAGACAGCAATGTCCTCCTGTAGACGCAGAAAGTCCCTGGCAACACGCCTCCAAGAACGCAGCAGGAAGCTGTTCCCAGAGGCAAGAAGGACCCTGGAAAAACCCTAGGCCATTGTTTGCTGGGTCATTAATTATTTTAGCCATTTTATCCCCGTGGGCATTTCCTCCTATATCAAAGTGTGCCTGGGACAGTAAGGAATGCTGACATGTTCCCCTCCCTTCAGGAAGGACAGGGCAAGTGTGACCCAAGGCCCCTCTCTAGGGCTACCTCAAACATTCTCATGGATGCTTTGGGGTATGGAAGCAGCAGCCTGTGCCTAGCTAGCTGCCTTCACCACAGCCAGAAAGTCCAACTGCTGTGGTGTGTCCATCCCTGACCATCACCCAGCCACCCCGTCCCCATCCACCAGAAACTTTGAGAAATGAAAAGACCTACAACAAACCTGTTGGCATAGCCTCACCAATTCCAAATACCCCTCCTGTGGTCACATGAAAGATCTGCCCACCCAGAACCTGCCAAGTGACCTTATTTTCAAACAGTCTTTGCTCATATCATCAGGTAAAATGAGGTCACACTGGATGAAGATGGGCCCTAAATCCAGTGACTAGTGTCCTTACACAAGAAGAGAAGATACAAGGGGGAGAATGTCTGTGAAGATGGAAGTGAGCCAAGAAACACGGAGGCCTGCCAAACCCACCAAAAAAAACTTGTCCCCAGTTTTCAGAGGAAATATAGGCCTGAGAACACCCTGTCTTCAGATTTCTGCCACTCTAACTAGGAGAAAATAAATTTGAGCCAATTTACTGTAGCCAGGTAAGAGGCAGACACAGCTAATGGCTTTGTGGCACTATAAGTGGGGGTGTGAGGAAGTACAAATGAGACACTAATAACATCACATCATAGCTGAACAACAACAGAACAATCTTATTCAAGAACCTGTGTTCCCAGTAAGTTATATCCTATACACAGTTCCCAATAACTAGACAGTGCTTGGCCCAAAGGCAATTGATGATGTGGATGGATAGAAGGTGGACAGATTGATGATAGAGGGATATATATGTGAGTTGGTGGGTAGATGGACAGACAAATGGATGGACAGACAAATGGGCAGACCAGTGTCTTGGGCGTAACAGGCCATTGCTAATGCACAGATGAGCGGATGAATATTCAAGTATCAAAGCACCTGGGATTAAATGTGCATAAAAATGTAACTTAAAAGTGCAAAAGATGCCAGGAGCCCACTTAAGTAGGACCTATGCAGCCTCTTTTTTATTTCCTCCCAGAACAACCAGTGCCTCCTAAGAAAGAAATAAAAACTCTAAATAAGACTGGTAACCTGCTTCACCTGTAGCTACTTGGTAGAAAAACAGCCCCAGTAACACAAATATGCTCTATCTTGCTTCCTGCTCCTCCCCATTCTTTCTGTAAAAGGCCTTTAAAAGCCTGTTTTGCCAGTCCTCTACAATGGAGTGTATTTACTATTCTAAAATGTTGGCTTTACTCTTGCCAAAAAGGCACACCACACAACACTACAAGACTGTGTCACTTTTAATTATTATTTTGTCAGTTTCCTTCATCTACTGCCCTGAGAGACTTCTCTGAAGGAATCACAGCTGACTCTGGATGTTTCATGGTCATAATATGTTGGTGGGGGGCGAACCACAAGCTAGAGGAAAAACAGGGATCTGGGATCCTTCTAATAGCATATCCAGTTAAGTCACCTCCCATGGCAGCTAAATAGAGAAAATAGTTTGCAACAAAACAAAAGAAAACCCCAACATAAGCATAAACCCTCCACAAAACAGCTGCATCTCAGAATACAAGGCTGTTTCCGCATGCCTCATCTTTGGGTCTGGCTTGTGTCAGGCTAGATTCCCTGTATCTCCAGGATCTACTTGATCTCAAATCAGTAATGAAGTTAAAATAATCCAGACATTAGGAGACTTTTTGTCTCAGACTGTTTTGGTTATTGTAACTAAATACCACAGACTTATCTAGAATACAAAAAGTCAAGAGCAAGGCACAGCATCTGGGTTACATGCCTGCTGCATCAAAGGATGGCACAGCACACTTCGCAAGCAAAGCATGTATGCAAGCAAGCATGGAGCTCTCTTCTGCTTCTTATAAAGTCACCAATGCCATCGTGGAGGCCTCGCCCTCATACCCTCATTCAACTCTGACCACCCACCCCCCAGGAAACAAATACCAGGAAAAAATGAATTTGAGGATTAAATTTCCAACACATGAACTTTTGAGGGACTTATTAAACCACAGAACCTTTCTTCCCTTTGACTCCCTTTCTAATTCTCTGCTGAAGGTGAAAGTAATTTATAATCTCTACTAACTACTCCATTTCTTGTTCCCAATTTAAACCCAGCAATGCCAAGCATTTATTCTGGGAATCAGTTCATTCACCCACCCCTTAACTCTTCACTGAGCTCATTCTACACATGAGGAACTGTGGGAGGCACCACGAATACAACACAGAACAGAACTACCACAACCTTGTGCTTCCCAAACCTGCACCTAGTATAGACAGATGCTCAACAAAACGACCCTGAAAACATCAAAAATATCAGTCATGGAGTCCTTGACCAGGGAGGGGTAAAGAATTACCACCCCTGACTTCCGGTTAAGATGGCGGCAAAGGAACCACACCAAAACAGCTTAGGAGAGAAAAAGCAAAAAAAAAAAAAAAAAAAAAAAAAAACAGCAAAACACACTCTTCTACTAAAAAGTGAGGTGTATAGTAAATTATCAACTGCAGCAGAGAAGTAGGAGAGATCCAGAGAGTCTAGGGCCCACAGAAGCGGATCCAGCAGCAGCAGCAACTTCCACGTGCCCACAGCCGCCAGGCTCAGCCTGAGCAGCAGGATTTTAAAGCCAGGTGAGGGGATTTTCCACTCACACCGGCCTCCTGGCAAACTCAAGAAATGTAGAAGGAGGACGGTAGAGACAAACCGGGCAGCTTGTAAGGAGGAAGATCACGTGGACCAGTGGGCCGACTTCAGCCTCCATCCACAGCCTCCCCTCCCCCACCACCAGCACAAGCGCAAGCACCAGAGACCTGGGGAAGGGAACTCACCTATCCAGCACTCAGCACGATCAGAGCAGCAACCCACAGACCCAGCCAGCATTCCTGAGCCCACAGCACAGCAAAGAGGGACCCAAGTGGCCAGCCGTGCAGCATAGCTGAGATCAAAGCCATCCCAAAAGGTAACTGGGATTACACCACGCTGATCAGTACCCACCAAATAAGCCTAGTATATAGTCTTGCATTGGAAGAGCTAATTGCACCACCCATTTCACGGTAAATTATATGTTAAACCTGATGGATGATTGGATTTGACATTCTTAGATAAGCTACCTTTTGGGCTGCTCATTTGTTGCATCCTGATTTATAGTGCCTTTGTTTCCTCTTCTGTCATTCGTTGGGGAAGGGTCTCACTTGGTCACAAGCTGACCTTGGAACCCTCTACAGACTAGAAATATTAGCCTCCCAGTTGACAGGATTAAGGATGTGGGGCAACACACATCCTTAGGGACTGTGACTTTGTTAAAGAATCTGTTTGTCATAATACCTACTTTTGCATAAATACTCTGTGCTGTTTTTCATTGAATGTGTACATTGTTTAGTTAAGTTTTTAGAATTTGTCTGTATTCTGTACCATTCAGCTTACTTGAATACTCTCATAGCAGGCAAACCCATCACCTAGGGTCACTTTTGTGGTTACTCTGAGAGTCTTAAGAGCCACACCTAGCACCTTAAGCTCCTACCCTGAAGATATATAATATCAGATTGATTGATACATCTAATATTACTGCAGATAATTAGAAAACCCAAGCATTAAATTAATCCAAGATGCAAAAATCTCTAAATTATAATACAAGAAACACAAAAAATCAAGATAATATAAATCCACCAAAAAGTATTAATGCATCAGAAATGACCTTCAGTGAGAATGATTTAGAGGAAATGCCTGAGAAAGATTTCAAAAGGATGATTATAAATATGTTCAAAGAACTCAAAGAGGAAATCAAAGGAATCAAAGAACACACAGGAAACTGATTTAATGAAATAAGGAGGTCAATACAAGACATGATTAAGGAACTAGAAATAATAAAGAAAAACCAGTCAGAAATACTAGCAATGAAGAATACTATCAGTGAGATAGAAAAAAAAAAAAAAAACTCTGCAGAAAATCTCTCCAGTAAAATGGATGAAGGAGAGAACAGAGTATTTAAACTAGAAGACCAGGTTACAGATCTAATACAGTGCAACAAAGAGAAAGACAAACTAAGAGGAAGGTATGAATAGGAATTTCAAGATATTCGGGACACTATGAAAAGATCAAAAATAAGAATACAGGGTATAGTAGAAGGAGAAGAATTTCACTCCAAAGGCACAGTAGGTGTTTTCAACAAAATCACAGAAGAAAACTTCCCCCAAATTGGGAAAGAGATGACAAAGCAGATATAGGAAGAACACCAAACAGACAAAACCTGGAAAGAACCTCTCCCTGCCATATCATAATTAAACTACCAAACATACAAACCAAAGAAAATATATTGAAAGCAGCTAGAGAGAAAAAGCAAGTCACCTACAAAGGCAAGCCCATCATAATCACAGCAGATTACTCAACACAAACTTTAAAAGCCAGAAGGGCTTGGGGTGATGTATTCCAAGTTCTGAAAGATAACAACTGTCAACCAAGGTTACTTTATCCTGCAAAGCTATCCATTCAAATAGATGGAGAAATAAGGAGATTCCACAACAAAAGCAGACTAAAAGAATATTTGAAGACAAAACCAGCTCTACAGAAAATACTTGAAAGGATCCTCCATGCTGAAAAGAAAGAAAAGCACACATATAAGGAACCTGGAAAAAACAAACCATACTCCAATACTAGTTAATACAAGAGAGCAAAGGTAAACCAGAAGAACTACAAAACAAGAAAAATGGCAAAAAATAAATACACACCTTTCAATAATAACTCAGTATCAACAGCTTGAATGGCCCAACCAAAAGACACAGGTTTGCAGACTGGGTTAAAAAGCAGGACCCTTCAATTTGTTGCCTCCAAGAAACTCACCTTTCTACAAAGGATGGCCCCTATCTTAGGGTGAAAGGTTGGAAAACAGTATTTCAAGCAAATGGGCCTAGAAAACAAGCAGGGGTAGCTATCCTAATATCTGACAGGGTAGACTTCAGACCAACATTAGTTAGGAAAGATAAGGAAGGTCACTTTATATTGATTAAAGGAATGCTCTAAAAGGAGGACATTAGTATCCTAACCATATATGCACCTAAAACAGGGGCTCCCAATTTCATCAAACAAATGCTATTAGAACTAAGGTCACAGATCACACCAAACACACTTGTAGTGGGTGACTTCAACACCCCACTCTCACCAATACACAGGTCATCCCCACAAAAAATAAACAGAGATGCTTCTGGATTAAATGAGGTCATAGAACAAATGGACGTAACAGATATATACAGGACATTTCATCCAAATGCTGAAGAATACACATTCTTTTCAGCAGCACATGGAACATTCTCTAAAATAGACCATATATTAGGACACAAAGCAAATCTTAACCAATATAGGAAAATTGAAATAATTTCCTGCACTCTATCTGATCACAATGGGATCAAACCACAAATAAATAACAAGAAAAGCTATAGAGCATACACAAAATCATGGAAACTAAACAATACACTACTAAATGATGAATGAGTCAATGAAGAAATAAAGAAGGAAATTGAAAAATTCATGGAGTCAAATGATAATGAGAACACAACATACCAAAACTTTTGGGACACAATGAAGGCAGTCCTAAGAGGGAAATTTATAGTTTTAAGTGCCTATATTAAGAAATTAGAAAGGTCACAGGTAAACAACTTAATGCTCCACCTTAAGGCCTTGGAAAAATTCAGGGCTGTGACCCCAAACAGAACAAGTTTCAAAGCGGCAGTCCTCTGCAAGACACTGACCCTGACATCTATACATGCTAAAGCTCAGAGGTATCATATAGCTTCCACAGGACAAGGAGAGACAACTGGAATTCCTATAATCCCTGGGTGCAGGAAGAGTGGGATACAGAGTTCCATTGGGTAAGGGTAGCATTTTTGTGTGTATGTGTTGTTTTTGTTGTTGTAGTTGCTGCTGCTGTTGGTCTTTTAAAACACAAGTAAAACGCAAACTTCCCAGATGAGATCACAGCTATAATAAAGGTAGAGGCCCAAGAGAACCCACACCTCTTCTGGCTCAAGAAGCCTTCCCACTGTCCTGCTCAGGACACTCATCCAAGTCATACAAAATCAATCCAACTGCTGGCAGTCCACAGGCAGCAAGTAGTCAAACTGTATGGACATGTGAGAACACGTGTGACACCTGGGTAAAAATCCCAAGACTTAAGACACGGGGATTAATAGCATGATTGCTCTGATTAGTCATTTAAAGAAAAATAAAATTAATTATTTGCTCCAAGATAGTCTCTTCAAAGAAATCATACTCCCCCAAATTTCCTCAGCGCTACAAAAGGCAGCTTTAAGAACTCAGGTCCTGCCTGGAGAGATGGCTTAGCGGTTAAGGTGCCTGCCTCCTAAGCCTAAGAACGCTGGTTCCAATCTCCAGCGGTTCCAATCTCCAGGTCCCACGTTTAGCCAGATGCAAAGTGACAAAAAGGTGCAATACTGCACTTGACCACAAGGGGGCGCACGCATCTGGATTTCGTTCGCAGCAGCTGAGAGGCTGCTGGCACGTGTATGGCACATTACAGGCCTGGTCCTAGCCGGACCGCATGGCAGAAGAAAACAGGAAGTGGCTTCTGTGGAAATGGCGTTCTGCGCAGGCTTGGTGTGACAACACTTACAGTCCCATGCTCGTGAGAAGCCTGCTACGAGATGTCCTGTCCAGAGACAGGCTGTCATTGGTCACAAAAAGGTGGACCACCCCACACAAGCATTAGCCAGCCAAGCCCCTTAAAACTCATGTGCACTCCTCAATAAACGAGTTTGCGGAGTCTTGCTTCCCGCTTTCACCCAACTCCCGGAGTCTGTGTCATGACTCTGCTCTGCTCACCCCAACTCAGCAGAGACCCTACCGTCCCTCCTGAGTTGGCCTGGGGGGGGGGGGAACCACAACAGGCACACCCATCCAAAAAAAAATAAAGAGCTCAGGTCCTGCAATTCTGACTTCCTTCCACAAGAATTTTGACAAATTCATATTTGTTTTCAATTTATTCAACCATTGCATTCTCTAATCCCCCTCCCACTACTACTGAGCCCATTCCTCTTCCCAACAAGTGCCTCTCCAACTTTCATGACTATTTTTTCTTTTTTTAATGCTTATTATTATTACCATGGATTTTTTTTTTGGGGGGGGACAGAGAGAGGGAGAGGAAGACAGATAGAGATGGGCGCGCCAGCAGCCTCTCAGCTGCTGCAAACAAAATCCAGATGCGTGTGCCCCCTTGTGGGTCAAGTGTGGCATTGCGCCCTTGCATCACTTTGCATCTGGCTAAATGTTGGACCTGGAGATTGGAACAGCTGGAGCTTGGAACCAGAGTTCTTTGGCTTCGGAGGCAGGTGCCTTAACCGCTAAGGCATCTCTCCAGCCTGGATTTTTTTTTAATACAGGACTTATGTCAGTGGTCACAGCTGCTATGTGTTCATGATTATAATGACCATGTCATATCCAGCCAGACACAGATTTTTTAAGGCTACTTACAAGAAAAAAGGGGGTGCTAGAGAGATAGTTCAGTGGTTAAGTACAGGGCCTGAAACCATCCAACTTTACTTTCCTCCGCATCCACATAAATAGATGGGCATGACCACAGACATCTGCAACCTAAGTCTGGTGGGGACTGGAGAATCCTAGGAGCTCACAAGTTTTTGAAAAAATTAAATTAAGTTTAAAAAAAAGAAACAGCAAGTTCCAGTATCAATAAGACACACTGTCTCAAGGGAAAAAAAAAAAACTGGTAATTGACTGATGTCATCCAACATTCTCCTCTGGCCTCCACAGATGCACACTTGGGGCACCACATCTGCACATACACATGCATACACAACATACACACACCATACCACACATACTACATACAAACATGCAAAAAAAAGGGGAGGGAGAAAGATTTTAAATGAGGAAGAAAGGGAGAGAGGAGAAACAGACACACAGAGAGAGTATGAGCAAATCCACTGACTATAATGAGCTGGGCAAGAAGAAAACCCACCCCTAACTGGAAGGATAATGTGCTCTAAGGAAGGAGTATTTAAGATAGAGCCGGCTACAGAGAGCTTGATCAAAAAGATAGAATGAGCTCCACAAGAAGAACGTAAAGAGCACAGTCACAGGGCACTGGGCTGCTAAGCAGGACCAGGAGAAAAGAGATGCCAGAGGAAGGGCTGAAAAGGTACTCTGGGGAGGCTGGGGAAGCGTAGCTGAGCAGTCAGGGGTGAAAGGAGAAGGCAAGACACAACTATGGTTTCCACAGATGAAGGGAAATAAAGATTTGAGTCAGAAGGCTCTGCCTGGATCCCAGGTTACAGGCGTAAGGGCTTAAAACCAAGTGATAGGCCTGACCAGAAGAGCAGGTATAGAACACCAATGGGGTCTGAAGAGAAACTGAAAAGGGAACTATATCATCACATGTGGTTTCAAAGATTGAGAACTGGGTAACCAAGACAGAGGTAGAATCTTTAATCGAAATAGAGACCACAGACGAGAAGCAGGCTGGACAAATGAAGGTGATGACAGGTGGGGGGTCACAGGACAGTGTAGGAACCATAACTATAGACTGGCAGAAGCTGGGGACAGAAGAAATGAATGACAGACAGAACTTCTGGTATGGCAGGACAGGCAAAAAGGGACCCTTGGGAAGGTCCATAGAACAAAGAGGTAAGCAGGATAGGATGTTCAGAAGGGGATGAAGGAAGCCTAGAGCACAGCCAATGAAGGGGAGAAGTTTCCAGAAAAACAAGGGCCCCTGAGGAAAACCTCTGGCTCAATTAGCTAGGTGGTCCTTGAACCTTTGAGACAGCCAGTTCAGAAGACAAGCTCAGGGAGCTGGGTACACAGCCACATGACAAGACTTTGGATGATGAGACAGAAGAGGCAGTGAGGTGATGATGCGCTCTCTCCAGTGGATAGACACGGAAGCAGCTACACAGAGGGCTCATCCAGGGAGAAGGACAAAGGGAACTTTTGTTAGGTTTGGTTTATTTTTCTGTTCTAAAGATAATTTATACTTAAGCATATTTGCAAACAGAGACAAATCTGCCACTGGAAGGGGAGGAAGGGGGCTGCTCAGAGGCACTCAATAGAGCAAGTGCCCAGAGAGTCAGGAAATATTGCAAGCGAGAGGGCTGGCATTGAAGTGACAGGAGGTTACCGTGGGAGCTGGCTGGCTTTTGGACTACCAATCCTCCCAACTGTATGGATGACAAACAATATTTAAAAGACGCAGAGGGGGTAATTGAAAAAAGCACACCTTCTCAAGCACCATTCACACTTTGAGAGGACAAACTGGACACAGACAGACAGGCTTTGAGGAAGAAAGAAAGGTGAGTTGTTTTCCCTACTCTAAAGTCTTGAGGATTGTTGATTTGTTGTTTAATGTTTTTGTTTTTTAAATAAAAAGCTGTTTCACCCAAGGGTGAGGAACCAAGAGAGAACATGTATCCCACAATGACAGCCTAATTAAATTGCTTTGTATATGATTATGATGCTGTCACTTTTATGGTTTCAATCTTTTAAATTATTTTTCAAAAGCAGACCTTTATTCTCATCTTTTTTTCTTAAGTGCATGAGGAGGTGCAGGAGCCCACATATGTGCACCCACAACCTTGCATATGCTAAGCATATGGTCAACCACTGATTTATACCTCCAGGCCCCCTTTGTCCCGTTTTAAAATGTTGTTTGGTACTCAGAGAAGATGGTAATAAAAGCATTTTTATAAAAATCAAATTGAAGTTGGGAATGGAATTGCCATGAAACCAACACACAGCATGACAGAGACATGATATATACATTGTATCATTATCACCAGGACAAAACTAATGCAGTAAGGAGATAAGAAACTGTTCCAGTGTCTTCTCCCAGTCTTCACTCAGGCCAAGACACCAAGGAGGAGCAAAGGAAGGTGCTGCCTGCCTCATAAAGCATCTGCCCATAGATTGATTCCCACAAGCCACCACTGAACTACACACAATGACAACGAGAAAGGGGATTCTGAGCTTAAGGAGCTTCCAAATTTGTCACCTGCTCTAGGAAAATCCAAAGTATGAAAACCACAGAGAATCATACATGTGGGCAACTAGAACTAGAGCAATCCTTTTCCTGGACAAGGACTCACTGCAGGCAGGGTTCCTTGCCTCACACTCACCTGGGCAGCACCACACCATCTACAACCAGATTTGAACCCCACTCTACTGAGAGAGGGGTACAGTTAGGGTGACTGGACCCTGAAGATAAAAAAAGGCAGGAATGCCTGCACTTGCTAGAAATCAAAGATGATTTGACTTCTTGTCTCTTGCCTAGGTTCCCTAGACCTGTTTTTCCACAAACAACCAGGACCCCTCCCAGGAGAGGTCTTTTATAAGATTTAAACATTGTGGTTGATCAAGCTCAGTCCCCGGAACTTGGTATCAGGGCTAGCCTCTTCCTGAGACAGCCCCTACCCCTAACCAACCAGCGGCCTCTTTAGTTCACCTGAGCTGGAAATCAGCCTACCACTCTAAGGTTATAAATACCTTTGCAAGGGGAAGGCAGGCTCTCTCCCCCTGGCCCTTACTTTCCACGTGGCTTCTTCACCCCCTCCAGCTTCCCACATGGCAGGAACTCCTTGAACTTTCTTTTCTCTCTTTTCATTCCAGTATTCCCAGGCCCTCCATTGAGGCTCTCTAGCCACGTGGGTGTTTTTCCTTGGCTCTGCACTTCCCTCAATAAATATAATTTAATAATTATCCTTCTCTGTCTTTTTTATTCAATTCTTTGATTAAAATTAGAAATGAACCTAGGGTTTGGGGTTCAAGGACTTTCCTGGACCCTGAGCACTCCGTTACACTACCCTTCCACATGTCAGGCCATCCACCCTTGGCTGATGAGCTGAGAACCACCCATGGTGAAAATGTAACCACGAAGAATAAGGACAAACAGGAGAGAAATGGGCCTGTGGTCTACAGGGCCACACACAATATTGATTTCAAACATGCATTTGCTTTGTTTCGCTTCTGTTGTCTCAAATTTAAATGACCCTAGGGGGAGAGCTAGCTAGCCCTATAATCTATCAGCACCAGCAGTCTACATCCAATAGCTCAGGGAATATCTGCCTCACCATCCAGGTGAAGCAGGGCTAGTGTCTAGAGCAACGTAGTTTACTTCCAAGTACTTAAGAGTGCTGGCACTTTACCAGAGAAATACCCAGTCTCCAAAGGAAGTTCAAAATTCCTTTCCATCCATCTCATTCCCCTTCAACAACTAAAGCTTTACCACCCCCTGACACTGCCACTCAAACTGAAATCCAAAGGTCTGTGTGGAGTCCCTTCCAGGGAGGGAACACACTTAGGTTAGAATCAACACAGTTGTGTTCTGTCTCTTTAAGCTACACAGCCCCACTTCTGCTCTGAATCAGAAAGGCCTAAGCTCACACACAACCCAGTTTCCATACTTGAGTGCTATTCTTGTTTCCTCCTCCAATGCTGCCTTCCCCAATCTCCAGTTATCCAGACAGGCCAATCTTTCAAATACCACCTCTTCCAGGAAGTTCTCCCCAGCCCTATGCAAGGCTACCTGCAGCATCTCCTCCACTCACCTACAGCAGGTGCTCTCTCCCTGAACCTAATGTCATTATCCTTAGCTCTCCTGGACATGTGACATAGGCTTGGTTTCTATATCCTTAAAACAAAGATATAATACCTAATAATACTAAAAGAAAAAATGAGCACTGGAGAGATGATTCACTTGGTAAAGTGCTTGCCAACACAAGCATGAAGACCTGAGTTCAGATACACAGCGTCCATGAAGAAGTTAAGTGCAACAGTGCACACCTGTAATCCCAGCACTAGGGAGACAGGAAGATGTCTGTCTAGCTAAATCAACCTCAAAACATAACAAAGAAAGTGACAGAAACAGCCAATGAAGACCTCTGGTCCCCACACATGCACACATGCATATGTGAGTACACACACGGTATGCACACACACACACGCACACACACACACACACACACAAAAAAAAAAACAGAACAAGGGGCTGGAGAGATGGTTTCATGGTTAAGGTGCTTGCCTGCGAAGTCTAAGGACACATGTTCAACTCTCCAGCTCCCATGTAAGCCAGACACACAAGGTGATGCAAGTGTGCAAAAGTCACACATGCACACAAGATAGCACAGGCATATGGAATTTGATTGCAGTGACTGGAGGCCCTGGCGTACCAATTCTCCCCGTCCCCTGTGCTCTCTCGCTCTCTCATAAAAATAAATTAAAAGTTGTTTTTAAAAGAACAAAAAAGTGCCTTATCTTTGAGATCTCACTACATACAAAAGAAATGCTGTGAACTTTATAAACATTATTTCATTTGACCTTCAAGATCCTATGAGGTAGGCACTGTTTGATAGAGGAATAAACAGAACCAGGACTCTGAATAATTTCACAATCCACACAGCAGGCACCAGAGCTGTGATTCTCACTCTGGCAGCCCTACACTACACCCTTGTTTAATCACGACTCGCCACTGCCCCCATCCCTTTATTCAGATGCCTACCTACCTGTTCTGAGATAGCACACTTAAAGCCTTAGCACACTGGCTGTTCTGGGTCTTACCGTTCCTATAGCAACCTCCTCTGAGGGAGAGGAATTCACATGCATGTGTGCTTTAAACATACTACTCAACAGATAACAAATGAATGTAAAAAAACAATGAAGGGTATCTGCACGACTTCCAGAGTAGGATAAGAAGTGGTTTACAAGTGGGAACTCATCCTATAAACAGAACCTCATGGAAGAGCACAAAATGTCAATCTCTTCTCCCAAATCTCTGAAATGCAGTCTTTATTCCAGGGTTCAAAGGGGAGAAGGTGGAGGCAGTCACAGCTCAGAAATGAACAGGAATGACACAGCAGCAGGCCGGTTCTGCAGCAATCACTAAGACAAAATCCCCACTGAAGGAAAATCCCAACCAAATCCTCTTTGCCAGAGAAGAGAGAGAGGTCAAAGACACTAACCCTCAACAGGACCTGAAATTCAGGCTCTCCTAAGCCACACCAAAGAACACTGTCCTGGAGCAGAAGAAAGGCACAAAGGCTGGCATTTATCCCACTCCCCATCATGTAGTGACACCTGTTCACTACACACATATATGCTCCAGTTCCCCCACATACAAGTACAGTACTATCCCAGCCCTCAGGACATGGGCATGTCACAGGTCCAATTGATAATGTAAGAGCCATGTTCACAGTGCTGTAAAAAGGACTCAGCAGTTGATATGTGCAGGCAGAGTCTGGCATACAGCACACATTGACATGAGTCACCTACAAATGAAGGCAGGCAACATGATGCAAAGATGCTGTAACAAGAGAATAGAGATCAGAACACTACCGTCCCCTCCCCTTCTAAGCACAGCATCCTGGGCTTATGAATCCCTAGCAACCAGTACAGGGAGACCTCAGGTGGCCATTTGCAGTCTGGTACACAAAATACAACAAGAACTCAATATCCCAGGAACTGGCTGGAGGCCCTTTCCGACTTAGGGAGTAGTTGATCCCTACGGGATCTCAGAGGTTGAGCATACCAAAAAAAGATACCTACCCCTGAATCATCAAGTATCAACCAGGAGCTCACCAGCACCAAACAGGCTAACACTAGGTGGCTTTAGCTGAGTTTAGTATTCAGAAGCCAAAATGCCTCTGTACATGAACAGTGCACACAGGAATCTCTTCCTTTTGTAAAAATACACACGTCTGCAGTTTAGCACTACCCAGAGCACATAACAAAAGCAGTCAGTGAGGATGTCTGGCTACTAGGAGAAAACACATTTCCTTTATCAACACCAAAGGTCGTGAAAGTTACCTTTCCCCCCACAGATGGCACCTTGGAAAGCAGGATGGCACAGAGGTGCAGGAGTAATTTGACACAGGCTTGACCTCACTCCCTGATACCTCTGCTACCTGCTATTATTCTCTCCTCAACTACCTGGGTCTCACTTTGCTCATCTGGAAGGTGGGGTAACAAAGTCTACCTGACAGCATTCTTGTAGAGATGAGAAAGCATGTATGTCAAGTGCCTTGGCTGTGACTGAAATCCCAGCCTGTTGCTTCTTCCCTCTCATCCCTGGATCAGCCCCACCTAAGAAAAACAAGCCAGGTTTTCCCTGCTATCCTTCTTGGCAGCCTCCCTGGAGAACTGCAGCTCCTGAAGGACCTTCCAGATACTTGTTTAGGGCAGTGACATCTCAACCAACTCACCAGGAGACTGCTTGCTCCTGAGAGGTGAGGAAACAAAGAGAAAGGCTATGCTCCAGGCCTCATGGAGGGCTCCTCTACATGGCCTGTAGTAGCTAAGGACCAGCACTTATCAGAGGGAAGATAAGAACAGCCCTTGGGGGGAAAGGGGACTACAATCAACTTACTGTATTTTTTTGGGAAAGAGTCCTTAGTTTTTATCAGATTCTCTCACAGGTTTTCAGCAGTCTTTGGCACTATCCTCATCAGCAAAACAAAATGGGGAAGTGGTCCTTAAAACTACTAAAGTCATTCAGGGCAAACAAGCATGTTTGAGAAAGAAAGAAAGAAAGAAAGAAAGAAAGAAAGAAAGAAAGAAAGAAAGAAAGAAAGAAAGAAAGAAAGAAAGAAGAACATAAAACAAGTTCTCACTTTTAGCTCACATGTAATGACATTCGCTTTGCCATATAATCTCTGACTCTACAACAGTAGGGGGAATGGCATCCCCAGATGATGAGGAAACAAGAGGCTCAGAGGCATATGCTAGCAAATGACTCGGCCAAGACTCAACCTCGAGAATATGAGGCCCAACATAGGCTTAGTTCAATACTATTTCCCTTTTGCCCCTCCTGCCACAGGTGAGAAAATATATAGCTATCTGGCAAGTCATAAGCAGGTAGATAAATAATGTAAGATTCTGTTTCCTCACTGGAAGAAATGGGGATGGGAAGTCACCACTCCATGGGTATACTGCTCAAATTAAGACAAAACAGAACATTAAAGGACTTTAGTGTGCTTGGTGGGTTGACCTTGGAGGAGTATGCCCTCAATGAATGGCAGATATTATTGTAGTTATTACAGCTGAGTGAATCCCCATACCCAAGAGTACTATCCTTATGTCCCTGAACACCATCTACACTAACTCCCTGCCTTCCTGAACTCCTCCAATGCCAAGAAGGAGAGGCTTCAATTTGGTTCCCAGGAGTGAGCATGCTTCCCCACCCCCCACAGCTGCATGCTTGGAAAGGCAACAAGCAGCAGCAGCCAGCAAGACTTGGGTACATGCCTGGCTTCCAGAGCCAACTCTCCAGCATCATCCAAGGTGCTGAGAGGTCTTGGAAATCACCAAGGTGATTACAGTGGCTAGGGAATAGTCAAGGCAAGCTTCTCCAGATACAGAAAACCCCAGGAAAAAAAAAATAGAAGTTGTCAAAGATAGGTAGTTCTCTGAGCCAGACAGGCCACCAGATAAAAAGCTCAATTAGGCAAGCCACAGTTTGCAGGGAAGTCGGGGTTGAGGGAGGGGAACGGGATAAAGGTTTGGTGGACCAAGGACATACTATCCCTTCATTCCTACAAGAAATTCATCTAATAATGTGATTCTTCAAAAAGGATAATGTTCATGAGTTTGTTTGTCCTACTCTTTTTTTTTTTTTTTTTTTTTTTGGGCAGGCCAAAATACACTCTTTTATGAGAGAGGAAGAGAGAGAGAGAATTGGTGAGCCATGGCCTCTAGTAACTGCAATCAGACTCCAGAAGCATGCACCCCCTTGTGCACATGTGCAACTCTGCATGCTTGCGTCACTGCATGTCTGCCTTAGGTGGGACCTGGAGAATTGAACATGAGTCCTTAGGCCTTGCAGGCAAGCGCCCTAACCGCTAAGCCATCTCTCCAGCCCTGTCCTACTCTTTATAGCAAGAATCACCTATCTCTAGTACAATCTATGAAGTCTCCACACATTAAACAATGACTAATAATCATAAGCGTCATTCACTTATTTAGCAATAATAATATATGACAAGCATTTTACATACACAATTTCACATAATACACCTCAAAGTTTAAAAAAAAAATGAGTCTTTAAGCCCAGCACTTGGGAAGCAAAGGTAGGAGGACTGCTGGGACTTCCAGACCACCCTGAGACTTACATAGTGAATTCCAGGTCAGCCTGGGCTGGAGTGAAACCCTACCTTAGGGAAAAAAAAAGATGAGAAATTCCCACACCCATTTTTACCAATGAGAAATTGACCTCTGAAAGGTTAGGTCATGGGCTGAGATGTGACAAAGATTTCTGTGTGCTCTCATCCTCTACTAGTGTGCAGTCTTTATATCAACTCTTGAGTTCTACCCACGGAACTACTACTAGTCTTTCCAAAAGCTTGTCCCATGAATACTAAGGAACTTATCCCAACCACTATTTTTGCTTGCTTGCTTGCTTGTTTGTGTGTTTGTTTTGGGGAAGACAGGATCTCATGTGAGCAAAGATGGCCTTCAACTCTGATCTTCCTGCCACTACTTCCTAGTGCTAGGATCACAGGCCTGCACTGCCACACCCAGTTTTATAAGGTGCTGGCTTCATGAATGCTAGGCATGCACTCCAGCAACTGAACTACATCCTTAGCCCCTCCAATATACCTTAATCCAAAAGGGTTTTTTTTTTTTTTTTTGGTCTGGGTGCTGATCCTAAGATAAACTGTACTAGCCCAAGAGCCAGCTATACTTAGAAACACATAAGACAGAAGCACATGCAAGGTGAATGTTGGCAGAAAAAAGGAATGGGGGAGATGCCCACAAACCCTCCATACCATAGATTAACTCGCCCAATACTCTCCACAATCCTCTGTTTACAAGAAGTGTGAAGAGAAGGTAAGGAAATTCTGGTAATGTTACTGAAATATCTATAGAATGAACAAAGGTAAGCATGTGAGAATGCAAGGAAATATCACTGAACAAAGGCAAACCCAACATCCTGCAAATGTTCTCCATTACATTTCCCAAAGCAAGTCAAGACTTTGGAACTAACCCATTAACAAAAATCAAAATAATCTAAACCAAATGTTCTCATTTAAAGGCCCTTTCCCCCAAAGAGAAAATGTATAAGAGAAAATGTACTTTCAGACACCAAGCCACCTTGCTCCCATAATTACCACCAGACCTCGAGGTATGCATGACTCTTACCAAACTAGCAAAAGCCTATGAACCCCAAAACCAAGATCAGAGATCACAAGAGAGGTGGGGAGAGGCCAGCACACTATAACATGGGAATCTGAAACTCTCCATAGATCTTTGTTCCTAGAACTCATCCCTAAACAAGACTCAAGCACTAACTCCAACTTGCCTCCACCTTCCTCATCAGCCATCTTGGCTCTAGCCAAAGGGATCTGTTGCTTAGTAACTGCCATTCAACAAACATAGAGCCAAGATGAAGTCAAGCTTTTGCTATCTCTTGTTCCCTAGTATTCATGGGACAAACTTTTTCCAGCAGAGCTAAGAAATCATTGGTTTCCAGCAGAGCTGAGGCTCAGAGGCTGTGGAGTTTTGCCGAGTTGCTCACCTAGTATCAGTAGTCAACCAGGACCGTCAGCCAGGATGAAGGGCTCTTGTCAGATTTTAAGGCATCCTCCATTTCCCACCCAATCTTTAAAGTGTAAGCATCATGGACATAATACCCTGGATTTGGGCCTAATGCGTATTTGCAGTTCAGGTATCTGCCTTAAATGCTGTTATCTAGTACCTGCGGTCACCTCCTCAAAGACCGTCCTGGACACCTCATCTAAAGTCAGTCCCACAGGGTATGATGGTACATGCCTCTAATCCAAGGATGTGGGAGGTGGGGCCTCAGCTATATATTGATCTTGAAGCCAGCTTGGGATAGACAAGTAAATAAAATACTAAATAAAGTCCCTCCTGCAACCCAGAATTTATCTCCTGACCATTTTATGGCTTAAAGTTATTTTTTCCTACTGCTTTCTTTTTGTCTGCCTATTTAGAGTAGGAACTCCAATTATGATGATATTTTCTGCCCCCAGAAGTTGATTTACAAAGAGGCACATGATTGGTTTATATATGAATTGAAATAAAGTGATGAAAGGAGATGTATGTGGAATACCTGGAAGAGCCTCAAATGGTGAGGGACAGACCCTAACATTACTAAGTGCCCTAAATAGCCTATTATAAATTCAGTTTATGAATTTATAAACATTTCTTGTTTTATCTTTCATACTTGCAGTCTCAAAAAAATATTGCAGGGCTGGAGAGATGGCTTAGTGGTTAATCACTTGCCTGTGAAGCCTAAGGACCCGGTTCAAGGCTCAATTCCCCAGTACCCACATAAACCAGATGCACAAGGTTGCACATGCATCTGGAGTTCGTTTGCAATGGCTGGGGGCCCTGGTGCTCCCATTCTCTCTCCCTCTCTGCCTCTTTCTCTGTCTGTCACTCTCAAATAAAAAAAGTAAGTAAATAAAATAAAATTAATTAATAAAAAAACATATTGCATGTGTTTTCTATGTACTGTTAAAAGAAGTATTTACTTTTATTTTCCTATATTACCTTTATTAAAACTTTGTTTGGAGAGGGTGGAAAAAGAACTAAGTGATCCAAGTCTAGGATTCTGTGATGAACCCAGGCATCTTAATTGATGATGTCATCTAAGCTTATAAAGGGGATACATTTGAGGTTCAAGTCAAAGTCCCATCTGTCTTTTCTAGTGGCCCTGTGTTGGCCACGTAGATTCTCATAACATCAGAGCAACTACCTCCCACCATGTGCCACAGATGTCTCTGTCCCTTTACCTAAGAATCTATCTGAAATTCTCATTCATTTTTATACATTTTCTTAGTTTCCTTTTGTCTTTTCCACATAAATCTTAAACTTCATAGGTATGGCCTTGTTTTTTTCATAAAACTCCAGGACATTTTGAGCCCTATTAAACAACTACCAAAAAAGAAAAAAACCTTTGCATGACTGTGTACATTTGGACAAAGTTTAAGGATTTATTCCTTACTAAAAGAAAAGAATAATCTATATACTGTTCTTACATGATGAGGTAAGGTTTTGCCAGCCACTCCCCATCATATATTTGCATGGCTCTGAGTAAACACATTCAAGTTCCACCCAAAAGTTGTTTAAGTTTAGTTTTCAACAGCTGCAAATTCATAAATCACATAAACTATTGTGGATAAAGGGATTCAATAAAATACTCAGGTCCTGAATGAGCCTATTTAGCAAGAGCAGTCAACACATGTGGCAGATTATTTGTTCCAAAGATAACCACACAAATTCAACCCAGCCTATATGTTCCTCTACCAGTCAATGAGATACAGAGACCGTTCCACCAAGCAGGAAAGACCACTACAAATACCCTAATGACCACAGTGGAAATGGCAGGCATGACTTAGAGACCAGATCTTAGAGGCAATACAAGCTCCTTGCCTTCCCTCCCCACACATGACTTTGAAGCTAGAATTACCTTGTGTAATGAAGCCACCATGCTGGAGAGACTAGCCAGAGAGACAGATAATGGACAAAGAGTGGTATGTGCAGTTGCTTCCAGCCCAGAGGCCAGAAAGAGTGAACAAGGCTTGAAATGTTTCTAGCCATCCCAGCTGAGGCAAAAGGAACAGAAATGAGCTACCTTTGATGCTCCTGCCCAGACAGTAAGTTAATGAGAGCAAAGTAAATACAATAGTTACAACCATGCAGTTTGGGGAGTGGTTTGTTACTCACAGAACTGGAACAATGTGTATTAGCAGTACCAGCAGTCCCTCACAATCAGTCCTCATAGCCATGCCCTGTGAGAGTCAGAGCAGGGGTGGAGGTTAAAGGGTAACTTCTGTCTCATGTGAAGCTCAATATATAAAACCCCCAAGTTCCAAGTCAAGGAATAGCACACAGTCAGCAGCAAACAGGTGCACTAGAAAGCCACGCAACACCAAGGCTTATGGAGGTCTCCCTTCTCTGGGATCTTGAGTCAGCTGACATTTGTGTCCTCTCGGCCTCTTTTACTTGCACAACTGAAGCTGAAAGTGAGAACATTTCCTTCTTGAACAAATTGCTTACCATCTTCTTCACCTTCAGGAAAGCCTCATTCCAGAACTTTCTGGTTTTGAATAGGCTGGAATAGGGATTCGTTCCTATGTGAAGTTATTCCTGAGTCTGTCTCAATAGACTATCAACCAAACCTGGAGGAATATTCTTTTAATGGAAAATCTCCTGGATTTCAATATTTATTTTTAAAATATGTCACATGAAATGCCTATTATGCTACATGTGTTTTAGCATCAGATATACATGAGTGTAAGACCTACCTCTTCCACTTAGCAAGTGCATGGCCATGGGCAAGTTATTTCACGTCTCTATATATTAGCTTACTGTGCCATTAAGGAGACAACAATACCCTTTGAAGGACTATTATGACCATTAACTCAGGTTATTACAGCCAACACTTATAAACTTACAACACTTGGAAAGTGTTCTCTGTGTGCCAGGCTCTCATCAAGCACCTGAAGGTGTTCAGCCCATACCTGGCACACACCGGGCATTCCACAGGTAGTCATTCGATTAGGATATGTTCCTATGCTAAGGCCATGATGCTTCTAAGGCAATGCTATGAAGATCATCTCTCAATTACAGCCAAGAGGCTCAAATTCATCATCAACTCATCTCTCACCTTGACCCTGTAAGCATAAATCCATAAAAACCATCATCTGAGGTGTTTGTTACAATGCACTCATTCGTCCAGCAGGAAGTCCAGGAATGTATTTTTCTAACCACATTCCCCATTAAGACCTCCTCCTAGGTGATTTCAGAAAACTGTACCCTAAAGATGCTGTAAATATATGGACAGAATCATTTAGTCATGGTACAATAGAAAGGGCATGAGCTAAAAATCACAGAGGTCCTGGGTACTAACATCAGCTCTGCCCGTAAGTAGTTTGACAACTTTGACATAAATCCCACCCTGAATCTCCATGTCCTTATTTGCACCTCAGAGTAAATAACCCAAACATGCCGCTTTCAAAAGTTGATTCTACAACACAAGTAAGTCCCTCAGAACAGTTTTTTGTACATTTGTAACACACCAGGTAAGAGCTACAATTTACTAAGTCCCCACTATGTGCAACACACTGTCTCACATAGTTAAATCAATTATTTTAAATGTTCACAACAGTCTCAAAATGTAGGTAATATTACATGAAACAATAAAACCAAATCAGAGAGGTTTAACCACCTATAGCAATTGACAGAGCCTAGATTCTACCCCAGGTTTATCTGCCTAGCACATGTGCTCTTAACAGCACTATGCCTTGGAACATCTCAACTAGAAAATTCTTGTCCTTTCAAGTTCCTTATTTTTATTCTGTCCAATGTTAGTGACAGGGCTGGAGAGATGGCTTAGCAGTTAAGGTGTTTGCCTGTGAAGCCTAAGGACCTGGGTTCAATTCTCCAGGTCCCACTGTAAGCCAGATGCACATGGTGGCGCATGCATCTGGCATTCGTTTGCAGTAGCTACAGGCCCTGGAGCACCCATATTCATTCACTCTCTCTTTCTTTCTCTCCCCCGCCCACCCCAACTCTAATAAATAAATGAATACATAAAAATTTTTTTTAAATTTAAAAAGTTAGGGACAATGAATACTTGGCTGTTAGGTAATTTCCAATTAATAGAAAGGAAGAAATAAAATACAAAACTTACTTCCCTACCAGGGTACCATATTTTATCCAGCAACATTTCAAGGTAAGATTGACATCTGCCAACATAACTTTAGAAAAAAATGAAAGTCTTGGATATTAGTATGAAATTGTAAAGAATTATTTTGGGTTGGGAATGTAAGTCCATGTTGAAACATTTGCCTAGCATGCTCAAGGTCCTGGGTTTGACCTCCAGCAGTGAAAACAAAAACATATATTTTTTTAAGTCTGATTCCATCTGAAAATATTAGAAATGCACAACTGTGTGGCATTGCTTTAGTTAGTACCAAGAAAGGAAAATGAATTGAGGTTTAAATGAAATTTACTGAGGCTTCCAAATGAGAGCTTCTCATAAACCATCACTGCACAAAAAGGAATGGCAGAGGAAGGGGACTCACCAGGCACTACAAACACCTCAAAGTCAATGTCAAAGAGAACTGAGAGGAAAAGGATGCTCTGTAAAAAGGGTGACCTTAGTAGGAAAACAAGGTGATACAAAAAGAGAAATGAGGCTTAGCTGTTAAGGCGTTTGCCTGCAAAACCTAAGGAGTCAGGTTCAATTCTCCAGGACCCAAGTAAGCCAGATGCACATGGTGGTGCATGCGTCTGGAGTTCGTCTGCAGTGGCAAGAGGCCCTGGTGCACCCATTCTCGCTCCCCCCCCACACTCCCCGTCTCAAATAAATAAAAATAAATCTTTTAAAAAGAGAAAAAGAGAGGAATGAGCACAGACCAAGAAGGTTGGTCCATGTGAAAGGATAAAGAAGCATAGTTTTGCCAAAATCTTTCTTCTCTTTCTTAATTTCTCTCATGGGAAGAACAGAACTTTCCAACAGCACATCCTCCACGAAGCTTAGAGACACAATGGGAGAGTTTCTCATGACGTCTCCCTTTTAGTTTTCTCTTGCCAAGTAACTTAATGGAACCTAACCCCAAGCCTTCTAGCTTCCAGACTTCATTACTTCACTGGGAGCTGAGAACAAACGGAAGAGTCATGGTGAGGACACAGAGGAGAACGTGTACACACTGTAAAAAGTTCCAAAATGGCTTTAGAAAGTGCTGGGTCTCTAAATCCGTACTGTGAGTCATTCTGAGGCCCTGAAGCCTTGTTGCATGGGTAAGTCACACAGGGAAAAGGACAGGATTTGATATCAGAAAACCCTGAGCCTGAACATAGCCCAGACATGCAGGTTAGGGATCCATGCGTTTCTATATCTGTCAAACAATTGGGAAAGGAGGCAGGCAAAAAGTGAGCCATGAAGTGTCAAACTCCTCTCAGCTACACCGGAAGAAACTAAAACAGGGGCACCACACAATTCTCTGCCAACATTAACTTGTGTAAGTAGCCCACAGCCAATTCTTCCTGTGACAACCAGGGCCTTCAAGAAGCATGAAACTACTCCCCCAGGCCAAGGAACACCATGGCGACTCCTTCAGCATCCTCTGAAACAGAAAGGAGGGTCAGGTGGCCTAATTAACACAGCACAGGCTAGCAGTTTCTGCCTGCGACAATCCACTGAATTCCACCACTTGGAGATAGGAACATCACTCCAAATAAGAGGCTGTAAATGATTTATATGACTAGTTTATCACAGGAGGAAAAACAAAACTGCTGGACTTTCAGGAGGCTGGCTCCTCTCTTAAGAAAGGAAGAATAAATGGTAGACTGAGAAGCCAAAACCCCAGAGAGACCCTTAGCCAAGCAAAGCTGCTTCTTGGCACAGCTCACAGACCCTGTCTGGGGTGCCCAGCTCCGGAGTTAACAATGGAGCAGGGCAGGGACTCTGGGGCAGGGTCAGATATCCGGCCTTTGCACTCCAGCAGTCCAGACATCACGTCAATGTCCGTGAGGATTCCATTCCTGAGAAGTGAGAAAGGGTACCACAGCCTCCACTCAGATGGTCTGGTGTGCCTCTGAATCCTGGCTCTGCTATTTACTAGCTCAGAATTGCTTTCAATGTTCTGTGTCTGCATTTCTTAATGTATAAGATGGGTACTATTCCAGAATCAAGATTACAGGGATGTATATGGATTATATGAGTTAATACACATGAAGAGTTTAATCCCAGAAAGTGATCAATTCAATGAAAGCTATTATCTACCTCCTAGAGCTCCTGGCTAACCAACTTCAGCTTTTATTATGTACTATAAAAATGTGCCAACCATGGGCTAGGTTACCAAAGGCTACTCCAAACTCTGAGACAATGAATGTAAAACACTAAGCCCAGTGCCCTCCCTGCACATTGAGCATGTTCCTTAGAGGGGGCTCAAATCACAAGTCAAATCCAAAGCATCCTTTCGCTAAGCTTTGGAAAGTCATCTGGATAAGAGACATATATATATATATATATATATATCACTCAGTAGGTAACTATTTGGATAATATGCCAATCATGTGTTTCTGATGACTTAGAGATGCCTTGCATCAAATAGCCTTGACATTAGCTGGAGGATTTCAGTATGACAGGGACTGAAGGATGCAGAAGTCAAGCAAATATGGCTTCCTGAATACCATCTCACACTGTGAGTCCACAGCCAGAAAAAACAAGAAGCGGTCTCCATACCGTAACTCCAACCTCTCCTGTTCAAGAAACAATGTGCTTTGAAGAGCGGCCATTTCCACACCAGAATTATTCCTAATTAGTCAAAGCATTAACTTTGAATCAAGAGATAAGCAGAGGCTGTTTCAAATAATGAACAGAGTATCAAGAAAGTGATTTAGTAAAGATCAAATTCAATGAAAAGTAAAACAGAGTTAGAGAGCTAGCTTAGCAATTAAGGTACTTGCCTGCAAAGCCTAAAGACCTATGTTTGACTCTCTCGATCCCACATAAGCCAGATGCATAAGGTGATGCTAGCATACAAGGTCACACATGCCCACAAGGTGGTGTCAAGTTCCATTGCAATGGCTGGAGGCCCTGGCATGCCAATTCATTCATTCATTCATTCATTCATTCATTCCCTCTCTCTCTCATAAAAAAAGTAAAGCAGCCACTAAATTCATTTTGATTTCTGATCCAATTCTCTTTGTGTTTGTATATATGGGCACACGTGAAGGTCAGAGGACAACCTAGGTGTCAGTCCTCATTTTCCACCTTGTGTGAGATACAGGCTATCTTGTTTTGCTATTGCAAATGTTGGACCAGCTGGACCACGAGCTTTTGGACCCTCCTGACTTTGCCTCCCACTGCTGGAGGCTTGCTGGAATTGCCAATGCTTGTGCTACTTGCATCCAGCTATATGTGGGTGCTGAGGATCTGTGTTTGGGTCATCACACTTGCATACCAAGTACTTCTAATCACTGTGCCATCTCCCCAGGTCCCAATCCTCTTATATCAGATAAAGACAAATGCATCCCCTACCTGCTCCAGAGTACTCTGTTGTACCCACTGACTGCTCAACATAAACCAGGTGGAACAGAGCCTTCATGCTGCAGAGTTTTGTGTGGCAGTAGCTGTGATACACACAGGAGCAGCAGCACACAGGAGTAGCATGCTACAGTAGTTAATGGCCAGGTAGCCTCAGCACACACTGCTTTGCTAGATGACTTTTCTCCCTCCCACCCAGAGGCAGAACCAATTTTCTTTGCTTCCTTAAATCTAGACTGGCCTTGTGACTTGTTTGGTCCACAGAATGTCACAGAAGTGGCCTTATGCACATGTTCCCTAATTTCAGGCAAAGTTTCCACCCTGCCTTTTGGGACATGGTCCTAATGCTACCAGGCAGGAACAAGCTTGGCTAACAGACTACATGGGGTGAGGTCCTAGTGCCCCAGACTGAATGTGGCTGCATGAGAAAGTTCTAAAGATGAAAACTTTCTCTTGAACTCAGTGACAGGCAAAATCTATGTTTGCTCGAGCTCCACAACAGTAGCTGCCTTCAGAGGGAAGGAATGGGGTAAAGAAGAATAAAGATTTCTAGCAATTTTAATTATGTGGCCAGGAAAGAAATTATATGGGTGTGTTCAATGTGGGATAATTTTTTAAAATATTTTATTTATTTATTTGAGAGAGAAAAAGGCAGATAGAGAGACAGAGAGAATGGGCACACCAGGACCTCTAACCACTGCAAACCAACTCCAGATGCATGTACCACCTTGTGCATCTGTCTTTACATGGGTACTGGAAAATCGAACCCAGGTCCTTAGGCTTTGCAGACAAGCACCTCAACTGATGAGCCATCTTTCTAGCCACCCCCCATGATGTGATAGTTTATAGACTATATACTTCTAAGCTACATAAATACACACTGTGTGAGTGTGCACACGCATGCATTCACATGTGTGTGTGTATGAATGACACATTACATTATAAGAAGTTTTAACTCTCTTGGCAAAAATCACTGAGAAGTAGGGTATATGGCTAAAGGAAATAAATGATCATACTCACTGTTTTTTGTTCACTAACCAAAAAGCATACTTGTAAAGCACACACAAATTCACTTGTAAAACTGAGTGTGGTTTGTCAAATGTGAGATCTTGCTTCCTTGCCAAAAGTAGGACTGTATCAGTTATAAGTCCAAGTATGGCTCCAAAACCCCTTCTAATGCCAAGGTCATAGGCACTTCAAGCACTGGTTTGAAATTTTCATGCTAGCTCAGAAAAACTATATATGTCACATATAAAGCTAGGTCTTCCTAGCTTCTATGCTTCTATGTGTGCATCTCTTGTATATGATACACATTCTGTAAGGGTCGTAGCCACATCTCATCTGAAATGACTGTGCCTCTTTCCATTCCCAATGCCAAAGCCAAGCAACTCCTTGTTCATGCACAAAGCAGAGGTTGGTAGAATATTGCCAAAGCTCTTAAAAGTGTGTGTACCCTTTGGCAAAGTAATTCCTCTTCAAGCATTTGTTTGAAGACAATTTTAAATGGAGGGGAAAAAAGGTATACACAAATGCCTATCGAATTCTTTAAAAATACAAACACTAAGTATTTAGAGAAATTAGACAAGGAAATGTTTTACACCTTTTAAACAGAAATAGTACTCAGACATTCAAAATGACATCAATACAATTTTTAAAACAATTTTTGAGGGGATTCAGGTATGGTAACATGAGTCTGTACATGCCATAACCCCACCACTTGGGAGGCTGAAGCTGGAAGATCATCTAGTCTTAGGTTAGCCTATGCTACATAGTGAGTTGAAAGCCAGCCTGAGCTACATAGTAAGCCCTCATCTCAAAACTAAACTAACATAAAGTTTAAAGAGAACAGAAGGGACTGACAAGATTACTCCATAAAGTGCTTGTTTCATAAGCATGAGGACTGGAGTTTGATCTTCAGAACCCACATAACAAAAAGCCAGGTGTGGTGGCGTGTGCTTATCACTGCAGTGCTGGCCAAGCAGGAACAGGAAGGTCCCTGGGCTCACTCAGCAACCAGTCTACCCTATGGCGAGGGGGAGGGCAAGGGTGAGGGTGGTCCAGGCTAGTAAAAGACCCTGTCTCAAAATAAAGGTGGATAGCACCTGGGGAATGATACCCAAGGTTGTCCTCTGACCTCCACACGCACACACGTGTGTGCACCCACACACAATACACACACACACACACACACACACACAAATCAAGTAAAGAGAACAGATATGCTCTGTGGTACAACTAAGTATCTTTCATCCTACTGCTCTACAATTTTATGTATTTTTCAAATTTCCTACAAAGTACAGATGTATTTCACTTTTTACTTTTATAAATAGAAAAAAGTAAGACCCTGGAAAAATATGTTGAACAAAAAATAATTAACATAACCAATTTCTCTTTTTGTACCCTTTCATAACTTCACCCATTTGTTAAATTCCTTGCTGAAAAATCCTTACTTTAACTAAAAAATGAAATCCAAACACTAAATGTATAAAAAAAATTCAATAGGAAAAAGTTTTTTACACCTATAAAATCGAAGTGGTAATTTACCAGGCTATATACTTCTTTTATTATTTATTTACTTGAAAGAAAGAGACACATAAAGAGGCAGAATGAGCACACCAGAGCCACTAGCCACTGCAAACAAACTCCAGACTGTGTGTGCCACCTTGTACATCTGGCTTATGTGGGTTCTGGGAAACTGAACCAGGGTCCTTAGGTTTTGCAGGCAAACACCTTAACTGCTAAGCCATCTCTCCAGCCCCCAGGCTGTATATTTTCTTTTTAATTTTTATTTCTTTAAGAGACAGACAGAGAATAGGCATGCCAGGGCCTCCAGCCACTACAAATGAACTGCAGACACATGTACCACCTTGTGCATCGGGCTTAAGTGGGTTCTGGGTAATCAAACCTGGGTCCTTTGGCTTTGCAGGCAAGCGCCTTAAAGGCTAAGCCATCTCTCCAGCCCTAAGCTGTATATTTGTAAGCTACAGAAGTACGTACGTACGTACGTACGTGTGTGTGTGTGTGTGTGTGTGTGTGTGTGTGTGTGTGTGTGTGTGTTTTAGAGTTATATTGTAAGGAGTTTAAACTAAGCCTCTCTTGGCAAAACTATCTAGAAGGCTGGCCATATTAATCTGAAAATCCAAAATTTTTTGGTCAAATGATTCTGCAAACAGAAATTCCGCACCATAAAGCTTTGTTTCATGCATGAAATTTTCAAAAATATTATCAAAAATTATATTTAATGTATAAGGTGTATAGGGAGTCTAAAAGAAAGTCATGTTTCAACCTAGATCCCACCCCTGACATATCTCATTATGTATGTGCAAATATACCAAAATATAACTTATTCTAAGCATTTGGAGTAAAGGATACTCAAACTTCCCATATCTTTTTTTAATTTTTATTTTATTTATTTATTTATTTATTTATTTATTTATTTATTTATTTATTTGAAACAGAGAGAGGGAAAGAGAGAGGAGAGTGAGAATCAGCATGCCAGGGCCTCTAGCCACTGCAAACGAACTCCAGACATGTGTGCCACGACATGCATCTGGCTTACGTGGGACCTGGAGAATAGAACCGGGGTCCTTAGGCTTCGCAGGCATGTGCCTTAACTGTTAAGTCATCTCTCCAGCCCAAACTGCCCATATCTTAAACATACTAAAACATCTGACTCAATTCCCACTGGATCCCAGTGACCTATTTCTTTCCCTCCATGCTATGAGCTTACAAAGATTAACTCTTTGTAAACTCATGCCCAACACAGTGTCTTGCTCTCACATATTGACAGAAAGTTGTTGGGGATCAGGATGAGGACCAGAGAATGTAATTAAACTGCAGGGCTGCAGGGGCCATGTCTCCCTAAATGTTCCATGCTTTGCCCACAAAAGATGAAAATAACTATTTGTTATTTTTGTTAGTCTGGGCTGCCATAACAAAATACCATAGGCTGGGAGGCATAAACAAAAGAACTTTACTTGTCACCATCCTGCAGGCTAGGAGTCTGAGATGAGGGTACAGCAGGGTCAACTTCTGGTGAGGGTACTCTTCCTGCCTTGAAAAGGCCACCTTCCTACTGTGTGCTCACAGGACCTCTTCTTTGTACACACATGGAGACAGAGGCACTCTCTTGTGTCTCTCCTTATAAGGACATTAATCCTATTGTGTTGTATGACCTCATTTAACCTTTGTTACCTTTAAATAGGTTCTATTTTCAAATACAGTCATATTAGAGGTCAGTTTCCACATATGAATGGGGGAAGGACACAATTCAGGCCCTAGCACTTGTTAAATGAAAACTGACAATACTTCATCTCAACAGTGAATCACCAGGTAATCAAAAATAAGACTTATCAGTGGCCATACCATGTCCTGAAATTTTCCATCTCCTGTGTCAATCAGCTGAGTAAAAAGGACAGGTATAAACTTTGGGTATGTCTTCCTAATTTAATGGATAACACAGAACCAAGGAAAGATTTAGGGATAACTATGATTAACCCAAATTTGTGCTCTGGAGCATAAATGAGGAAGTAGCAAGTGTGGATTTACATAGAGAAACACAGGAAGTAAGAACTACCATTCGAAGCCATTACAAGAGCCACCAAATGGCCATGTGGGTGCTAGGCATGGGAACAGCTATGACCATGCTAGTACCACAGGAAGGTAAGTATAGACACATGGGACATCAATGAAGTCTGATCCATAAGAAATTACTACAGACCAGATAATGGAAGAGGCAACGAAGACAGTGCTATATAAAGGAGGAAGTCAGAGAAAAGCATACCATCCAAAGACCCAGGATGTGAGGAAGAAGTGAAGTTTAGGGAGATTGCTCAGCATTTGCCACATGGAAAACCCAGGATGCATGAAGCCCCAGGAAGAAACCAGACAGAGGTAGATATCTTAATAGCATCCATATAAATAAGCTAGCTGAGAAAATTTAAGTCAAGTGAGCACAGAAACTCAGAGGTTATCTTCTTAGGAAAACAGGGAGAGAGACAGAAAGGCCAGACTGCAAAGGAAAGGAAATTAATTAGAAAAAGGTAAAAGAGCTAGGAAGAAAACCAAGATAATGCAATATCATATAAGCCAGGGGGGAAAAATGCTTCCAGGACAGAGTGTTCAGCACCAGCATAAGGTATGGAGACATTAAGTGACTCAACACAAAGCATTTGCATCCCGCTCTTATGTTAACAGAGGAACCTGCAAGACCATGACTTAAGTAGCTAATAGGTAGTGTGCTATGTGTCATGATAGGAGCTGCATACGGATGTACATTTTAGTCTCCACAAACACCCCTACATGGTAGGTACTAATATAATTTGTATTCAGAGCACTCTGTACAAAACTTAACAATGAAAAGAATACATTTGCAAGGTCATATTTGCCTGCCTTAAAAAAAAAAAAAAAAAAAAGAAAACACTCTCCTGCATATTCTGATGTAGCTAGAGAGATGTGAAAGCAGGCATGTAGGTGGACTCAAATATCAAGGTAAATGATACAAACTGACAGAGTTAGAATATGGTTGGATGACTAATCACAGTGGCCAAAATATTCATGATGGTGAACAGATTTGACTCCCAGTAGCTACACACTCACTCTCACTCTCTCTCTCTCCTCCCTGGCCAACTCCCTCCCCACCCCCTTTCTTTTTCTCTGTCCCCTACAGAAACTGATTTGAAGAAAAACACAAAATCATAGTAGTCTGGTCAATTAGTCCCAGTATAAACTGGTGCTATAAATAACATTTGTGAAAGCTGAGATGGCTTAGCCATCTGCATATCTATAATTAAAGGGTTTGGGTTTATGAGATCACTCTTTGAAAACTTTGAATCTTCCCTCAGAAGTCATCACAATTCTAGCAAAATTAATAAATATGTCACATACTCTCTCTCAGAAGCATCCCCAAGTGGGGAAATGTAACACAAAGGGGGAAGCTGGAGTTTTAGGAATAGTTCATTTGGTTTATTTATGATGGTGAAGAGATTTGACTCCCAGGAGATACACACTCATCCTCTCCTCTTCCTACTCTCTACCACAACTCATTATCAGCAGAAAATAATGTTTAATCATTATTATAGTTCCCCGTAGTTTCACTAAGTACAAGATACATAATCACCTCACAATTCTCAGCCAGATCGTAAGACTTATTTGATTGTAATGAGTTATTTTATTAGAAATGTTCAGTCAAAAAAATGTTAGCAATTCTGGGATTGCAACAAACCCTAATAATAACAGTGTCTTTGGATTTACAGTCCCATAAATCTGTAGATGCTGTTTGACATTTATTGAACATGAATAACAGCCCCACGTGCTGCATTCCTGAGGCTTGGCTAACATTCTAGGGAAATGACTTAACTCACACAGACTTACAAAGATTCACCCTGAGCCAATATTTCCTCTTGCCAGTTGCCCCATTCTCTAACTCTCATCAGATCAAAAATACCCACCTTCTCACCAAGGTAATGATGGAATAAATTCCTGAGCCTGAACATCCATTCTGCCGCTGCATAGGAGAAACAGTTGGTCATGAGCGGACTGGGCTCATTCCCTGGATGATGGGAATAAAACCGTAGTAAAGTCATGAATCAAAAGCACTAGGCAGGCCAATACAGCATTCAGCAAGGAGCAGGGGCAGGGGGTAAGGGGCAGCAGACAGCCAGACATGGCTGGGCACCTGCTTTGGACATCACTACCTGATTGACAGGGGACACTGAGTAAGTTCATCACTCACTCACTTCAGGCTGTGTGTTCTTCTTACCACATCTGATGTTAGTCAATTAGCCTTGAAGGGCTTTTCTGAGTTTTTTAAGTCTATGTGGGTGACAATCAGTCACAAAGGTGCACATCAGATTACATGGCACCTCTACCTCCATAGTGGGAGACAATCACAAGAGCTCTCTGCTCTGCAGATCCATGGCATTTTGAAGTGAACTAGCATGGGAGTCATGATAACCATCCATGGAACCATTCTCTCCTGCTGACTTGAGTGGAGGAGGAAGAAGCCTCACCCTGGAAGCTGGAGGTCATGCCTATTAGCCAGGATATCAAAGAAATCCATATGACCATATCCAAACTGCACTTACTTGAAGACACAGCACTGTAACAAGCATGCTGAGATAGCAGGCATGACCTGGTACACTCCTCTGCACAGAGGAAGGTAGAGAGAATGTGGCCTTCTCTCTTTCCTACCAAGTTGCAACCCCACAAATCTAGAGAACAGCAAGGTCCCAGGAGCCTCAAAGCCTCTTCCCCTTCTTACCATCCATCACTGGCCATCCCTGACTAATCAGCTCCCACTTATATGTAGAATCAAGGCAGGGTGGGGGTGGGAGGAACATGCTCGTCCAAGCAGGCTCTCCATCTTATTGAGAGACACAGACACCAGATTTGGGCAACTCAATACATAACCAAGTGACAGCTCTCCTGAGAATTCCAGGAGGTATGTCATCTCCCTCAGATGCAGAGACAGTCCCCCAGCATGGCAGGGCCTTGCAAAACCAGACTATTCCCATTCTCAAAGAAGCTGACCATTACTGGTCAATCACATGGCTGATGCCTCATGAGGGCAAAATCTTTCCTCCTAAATTCTCCCTAAAGTCACAGACCATTTTAGTTACAAATAATGTAAAGAAGGAAGTAAATTCATGTGACAACAAAAGCCCTTGGACATTTTTGGTGTACTTGCTCTTTTCCTTCTTTATGCTTTTCCTTTTACTTTTTTTTTTTTTCCAACCAATTTAGAATTGACCAGGAAATATCCTAGCTCATCACCTACATACTGGGCTTACAATGAACAAAAAGAGGGCTGGAGAGATGGCTTAGCAGTTAAGGTGCTTGCCTGTGAAGCCTAAGTACCCAGGTTCGATTCCCCAGGACCCACATAAGCTAGATGCACATGGTGGTGCAAGCCTCTGGAGTTCATTTACACTGGCTGGCGGCCATGGTGTGCCCATTCATATATTCTCTCTCTCTCTCCCCTTCCTCCCTCCCTCTTTCTCTCAAATAAATAAAAATAAAATCTTGTCAATAATAATGAGAAAATAATAATAATTTATATATTATATAAAATACACATTATATATTATACATATTATTATATATTATATATAATATGTTATACATATAATGTATTATTTTATATAATATTTTATTATATATAATAAGAATAATGACTCATTTTATGGTACACATTATAAGAAAGATTAAATGTGTAAAAGTGGAAGAGTACAGAGGAAAAGAATAGTGATCAATTTTTGTTTTCAGTAAGAAAAGATGGAGATGTCTTGGAAGACAGTGCTTTCAATTTTTAATAGACTTAGTTTATCTCTTGGGTATTTCTGGCATTTTACAAATCAGCCAGGGGCTCCCAGGAAGATCCCGGCTGAGCACCAGATAAAGAGATAACTCAGATCCTTAGAGGACACCTGATATAAGGACTCTCATGAAGCAAAGAACTTGTTGTTAGCAAGAGGGTGTGCAAGTATTCCCAGAACAAACCTTCTACTAATCCTATCTCAGTCTTTGGTAGGCTAAGATAAGGCAGGGAATGTAACATCTACTATGATATTGAGAGGAAGCTGCAGACTAAACCAAACATTTAAAGAACACAGAAATGTCCCTACTTCCCAGATGCTGAGTCCTTACCTAGGAACAGCTAATGCATCTGCACATGAAATGCACCAGGGACTGCCCAAAGCCCTGAATATACGCACTAAGCCAACCCCCACCAATGCAGAGAATTGTGCTACCATCTTCACTTTGTAGATGAGAGAACTAAAGCATCCCCTAGACTTGAGTCTCCAGAGAATAAGTGGTATGGCCCAAACTGAGCTCCTGCATTATGTTAAGTGTCCACACTGTTGACCACAACATTGTCTCTGTCCTCCCATTACTAGTCACCCAGCTGGTGAACAAGGTGGTAGGTTCTGAAAACCCCAGACTTCTGGCCCCAAATCCCATGTCCTTAACCCTTTTTCTATGCAGTTACCTGACCAGCATCACTGGTCATGTGGCCCAGCCTCCACATCAAGACAAAACACACATGTCCACAGGGCTTCAGGAGTCCCTCACACTACACTGTGACTGTAAAAAGCATGCTTGCAGAAGACAGCTTCCCATGGTGGTGCTGACTCAGGAGCACATGTCCACTGTCTACACCTGAGCTTGCAGTCCCTCCCACAGAAGCCATGGCTGTCTCCAGACCACAACCACAGGACATAGGGCATATTCCACAATCAACAATGGAGGCCACATACTCCAGGAGCTGGCACAACTCCAATGACAGCATTGTGACTCTCAGTCACTCTCAGTAACTTCCTGTTTTTCAAACAACAGAAAAGAGTATAAAAACTCAGAAGCTGTTTCCTCACAGCAGATTAGAAACAGAGAGAGCACTCAGTAGTCGTCTCGGTGACCACTGGTAAAGTGACAATTGACACACAGAGGGGAAATGAGAAGCTAAAACATGCAGACTCAAAATGATACAGTTCACCAGTGAGGCGCATAATGACAGGCATGAGTCATCAAGAAAAGAGTGGGCTTCTACTTCAGCCTCCTGTTTTGAATAGGCAGGGGAAGGCCTAACACACCTGCTTTTTATCAAGTACTTAAAATTTTTTAAAGCCTTAGCATTTGCTGTAGCAAGAGGTAGCAGAGGGGCTGGGTGGAAAGAGACACAGAGAACAAACTGTGGAGGCTCTGAGTTTTCACCTGAGAGCTGCACTACACCACACTGGCTGGTATGACCAGGGACTCGAGAACATTGCCATATGTGAGGAGTCTCCAGAAAATCCTGTCTCTACAATTGAAATGCTTTGAGAAATAACATGGTGTAGAGTCAGGGGATCCTGAAGAACCCTGGCAACCTGTGTCTGGTTTGCTCACTGTGACAGCCCTGGAGCTCCATTCACAATAGACACTCAGTAAGTAGCTTGTCAACAAATGGATGCCACTGTGTGACTAAATAAACTGCTCTGTTCTTTTAAACTTTAATATCCTGCTTTACAAATGGGTATAGCGATTCCTCCATGTAGGAATTATGGTGAGGACTAAATAAGATAATGATGTTAACCTTATCCAGGGCCTTGCTATACCAGGAAAAATGAATGGCCAACTTTCAGCTCTGAAAATGTGGCTTAGGAAGCAGCACTCATTCACTGGCCTGTTAAACAAAAGAATGCTAGTTGAACAAGCATTATACTCCCCTTCGCTCAAAACAACCCCCCACCTTCAAATTCAACAGTCTCACTGGTGTTCAGTCCCCTGGTGAGAATGCTGTTCTGGTTTTATAAATGATGCACTGAGATGTAACTCTTCGGTCAACTAGCAAATCTGTAATAAACCTGAGCCTTCTGCTTCCTCACGGTCTCTTCTGGCCACTGGAAACTAAATGTTCACATGTGCCACATACAGACTTCCACAAATCCCAGGCCAGTAGATGACAAGAAGAAAAGCAACATTGTCACCAGCTGACTTTAAGACTGTGTCTGAGCACTGGCTCCACCAAGGACATGTATAAATGATACTTTCTGGCTTGGTACAGTTTCCTCCCCTACTCTGGAATCTCTGCTGGACAGAAAGGCGTTTATAGACTATCTCCTAGAATACAGTCTCCTCACCATCTCGAATATCCTTCAGTCACTATTGCCAACTTAGCTTTAAAAAAAAAAAAAAAAAAAAGCCAGTCCTGAATGTCCTGGGAAGAATTTATCGGCTCACTAAGGAAATACAATAGAAAAATAATAATCCTTTGAACTTTAGGTGGCCCTGTGGGCAGGGAAGAAATTAAATCAAAGGAACCGAATCCTCTTTTGTAAAGGGCAGGCAATCTCCAGGGAGAGGCTGTTCACATCGTCCCCTTCCTGGGCAGGGCAATGAGGACCAACCAACCCTTAAGGCTCCTCCCTCATAGTCTCCATATGCCCATTACCATGCCTGCCTCCAGAAGGAGGGGCAGTGAAGAGAAGGAAGGGGACCTGTGGAGCAACAAGAGCTCCTGTACTATTAGCAGGAGCAGCAGTTAGACATACTATGTGTTTAATCCTGTTGGAAGCTCTTTAAATATATCTACTGACTGAAATTTGTACAGCTATCCCTGAAGAAGCACAGCTGTAAACCCCGAGATCACACAAAGAATACTATTCTTTATTTCCAAGGAGAGAGAACAAGGGAGAGAGAGAAAGAGAGAGAATGGGTGCACCAGGGTTTCTAGCCACTGCAAACGAACTCCAGATGCATGCACCACTTTGTGCATCTTGCTCTATGTGGGTACTGGGGATTCAAACCCTGGTCTTTGGCTTTGCAAGCAAGTACCTTACCCATTGAGCAATCCCTCCAGCCCAAGAATACTATTCTTTACTTAGCCTAGTGGAGTCCACCTCCCAAGCTTACAGGAGGGGAGAGGCACTTCTTGTTCTTGTTATGTAGAAGTTTACATCACAGACCTCACGTACGGAAAACACTGGATAATTATTAAAAAATGAAAATAGTGAGTGGACCATTTCCATCAGAA
Source organism: Orientallactaga sibirica (assembly GCA_036365145.1). Classification (NCBI taxonomy): domain Eukaryota; kingdom Metazoa; phylum Chordata; class Mammalia; order Rodentia; family Dipodidae; genus Orientallactaga; species Orientallactaga sibirica. The sequence continues at coordinate 49,690,879 of JAEOAD010000005.1, read as the reverse complement.
AGAGTATCAGAGAGCACACAACCCCCAGTGATGGCAGGTTCTCAACTCTTACAAGATAGTTTCTGTACATTATGCTGAAAATGTAGGCTCTTCTGTGGTACTCTAGACGCCCTGTCCTATTAACAGAACCTTATAGGGTTATATGCTCCTAAGTACCACCAAGCTTTTTTATTTGTTCTCTGACAAATTCATTTTGTGTATGAGTGTGTTTATTTCAGTCATTAACTACCCTAAGCTCCTTAGGAGGTGTGGGACTTCAAGAGCCCTCCTCCATCCACGGCTGGCCCTATCTTATGCAGGTCTTGTGCAGATATCCACAGCTGCTGTGAGTTCATGAGTCCAATGACCATATCAGTTCCAGATATGAGTTCCACAGCACTCCTTTCCACCCTCCAGCTTGTCTATTTTTTTCTGCCCCCTCTTCCACATGTTCCCTGAGCCTTAGAGGGGATGATACAGACAAAGGACCACTTTTCATGTGTGTGTAAATAGTGAAGCAAAGGCAGCCAGTAGCCTCCCCTCTTGCCTCTGCTAACTATGCAATCAGCCGCCTTCTAATCCTGCCCAGCTCCACACTGCCTAGCACCAGAGGACCAGCTGCACCTGGGTAATCATTTAACAAATCACCTGTCTGGCTCTCCTACTAGAACGCCCACTCAAGAGCTTTCTCAGCTGCTGATTTAAGGGCTGTAGCCCTGTGGTTCATCAGCTACACAGGCAGGGACCAGGGACACAAGACACACACACACTTTCAGCTCTATCCTGCTACCAAGATCAGCTAAGCTACTTGTTAAGAGGCAGCCCTCAAAAGACTACACCTCCCACTACACGCTTAGCAATCTTTTGGCTAATAGAAGGACTAACTAGCAGACAAACAACAGCATATACTCCAGGAACCTGGGCTGCAAACATCCCAGGACACAGCTATAAGATGGTCAGAGGGAAGGCAAGCTGAAGCCAGCACACACCAAAAACCACTTGCAATCTTATGATGCGTTCCTTCCACAAACAAAAAATGTGATGTGAAACTAACCATGGTGTTTGTCCCAAAATGTTCATGAGTCACACCCAGCTCAGGACCACAGAAAAAAATAAGTGCAAAAGTCCCAAACTGCTTACAATACCCATCTTTTCGGGGTGACAGATAAGATTCCCTCTTTTAAACAATGAAAACTCTGGCAAGACAGGCCCTGTGAAAGAACAAATCATTTGCCTAAATCAGTGGTGATGAGATGAAACTAAGGCAAGATTGCCTTGAAATAACCAGCAGCAATCTCCAAGCTGTCACAAGCAATTACTGCTGTCAATGCATGCTAGCATGCACACCGTGACATTCCTATCACAGGAAGACAGCAGAGCACTGGTTTTTGTAGGGTAATCTAAAATATTATGTCAAATAAGACTCAGTTCTGCATCTTGTGAAGGGAAATGGGTTTTTTCCCCCTAATACTTGGTTATAACCAGTGCTTTGAGGCTAGTTTGCCCCTAACATTAGATTATGGCAAGACAACTCGGTTTATTCCAAAAACAAAAAGATTTATGGCTAAGGTCACAGAGTCCCCACTTTAGGGTAGACAATGGGAGAGCTGAGATTGTACACAGCCATCTGTTCCTTTACTTCTACTGAGAAGAAAAAGAAAATGGTCCAGAATGGAGGGAAGGACACACTGAATGCAAGCTTCTACCAGGCACTGGTGGGGCAACGTCTTATCTCTGCTGATGCTCATCACTGCAAAGGAGCTGCACAGAAGCCACAGACCCATGCATCCCATGCTATCTGCAGGTCAGTGCTTTACCTGACTGAGGCGAATGAAATGCTCATGTGTTTAGCACAAGTTTTAAAGTCACCCAGCCAGAGATTCCATCCTTGGTTCCACCCTCACCCAATGAATGGCAGAGGCCAGGTTAACTTTGTAAGTTTGCTCAGTTGTAAAAATGAGAAGTGTGACATCACCTACCTTATAAGGTCACTGAAAGAATTAAACAACAGGATGTAAAGTGCTAAGCACAGTATTTGTCTCAGATAGCACTCAAGAAATGACAACTGCCACAGTCAGGACCATCAGCATTGCAGCAAATGGGTGCTCCCAGGTCCTGAATGGTTCTACTCACTCACTCACCGCTCCCCATGTGCCAAACACTATGCTTGAGGTTAGGGATGCACCAGGGAATAATGAGCAGTTGAGCCTTCAACACCACCAATCTGCCAAGGCATAGTAAGTAAGGTTCCAGATGAGGACCAGAAACAAGCACATAAAAGAACATAGTACATACACCTAATCTGTAATTTAGAATGGATTTTAATTGTGACACAAGTCATTATACATTGTGTGTATGTGTGTGTGTGTATGTGCACAAAATACCAGGTTTATAGATATAACCCAGTACCACATTATATTTGCTACCTGCATAGGTCTTATACTGGGATTCAACCCTTCAGGTTTTGTCCACGCATCCAGAGAGTTAATGTTCAATGGTTTAAAGTTCATTATTAGCTGAAGGAGCTGGCAGATCAATGTACACCAAACTAAAGGCAGCCTTCCCCTTCAGAGATGAACAGAGTTTAGTGTGTGTAGCCAGAAACATACACTCACACATTTAAAGATATATGGACATCCATCTGGCTGCATTCATTAACTGAGAATGAGTCATCAGGCAACTTGGGCAAATTGAAGACTAAACTGTCCTAATGTTGACAAGTCATCAAAAAATTAGAGCATGAGCCAACTCTGGGTAAAAGACAAGAGGAGAAAGATAAAAGACCTCTCCAAGATAACCACCCAAACTGAGAAGTCCCAGCTATCATTTACATCCAACTCATGATGGAACACTCTGAAAGGAATGCCTTATAGACGTACAGCTTGTTTAGCAGATCGATATTTTATCACCAATTTTTTATTTCCATGAAAGGGTTGAGATGCTGTGGTATGGCCAACCTAACAGCTGATGTCAACTAAATGATAACGGTCAAAATGCCATAATGATCCAATGAGCACCAACAACTAGAAGATAAACATAAGATATATTACACTTGGAAGCTCAGTGTTTTCTAAGAAAGACTATAAGGAAATGTGGCTTTCCTTAAAACTCCTCTCACCACAAACATGCATTGGAAACTGACTCTCCAGATGGGGAGAGTTCATCAGACCAAGTATGTCTCAAATTTTAATGTTCAGACAAATCACCTGGGTCTCTTGGTAAAACTCCAGTTCTTTGGGGACCAGATGGAGCCCATGTCTGCATTTCCAACAATTCCCCAGATGATGGGATGTTGCTGGCCCACAAACCATACTTTGAGAAGCCAGGATCCAGACCACCCAGCCATAGTCTAGTGATGAAACATTCCCCTTTCAGTGACACATCTGTTCAGGGTTACAGATGGCTCTAAGAATACAGTGAAAGCTAAAAACTCTATCATCCAGAAAAAATAGATATTCCTTTGTAGGTATGGGTACATGCACATGAAATTTCACAACTATTCCACAGGCCATTGAAAGAACCTAATGAGCTCTGCCTTAACCCTGTCAATTCCTCATGCCAACCCCAGACTAGCTGGCTGTGGGGTAGGGTAAAAGAATGCATGCTTTTGACCCCGCCCTTGGTATAAGTGTGGGCAATTCATCCTCTTCCCTTGGTCTACAGTAGCATCATGGAACCCTAAAAGATATAGAGAATAATTTTTTAAGTAGCTCAGGGGCTGGAGGGGTGGCTTAGTGGCTAAGGCGTTTGCATGCAAAGCCAAAGGATTCTGGTTCAATTCCCCAAGACCCATGTAAACTAGATACACAAGGTGGCACATGCATCTGGAGTTTGTTTGCACTGGCTGGAGGCCCTGGTGCGCCCATATTCACTCTCATATTCTCTCTCTCTCTCTCTCTCTCTCTGACTCTTTTAAATAAATAAAACTTAAAAATATTTTTTAAAAATTTAAAGTAGCTCAGGGATCTCTAGAATATGCCTCAAAGATACAGTTTACTCATTTTTGGCTTGAGCTCCACCTCAAGAAGTTATCCTTCCAAGCATCCTACCTGTCCTAAGGAAGCAGAGGCTGCCTGATCCTAGCACTTCCTAGTATAGCCTTCTGGGTAACACAAGGTCTGGCCTAGGGGAAAAAGGCTAGCCATATCAGCAATCCTGCAAGTAAGAACAGAACTCCTTTTGGGCTGGGGAGATAATTTAGTCAAAAAGTGCTTGCTTTGCAAGCATGAAGAACTGAGTTAAATTCCCAATAACCAAACAAACCTAGAGTTGTCCTCTGGCCTCCACACACATGTGCACATAGATACATGTGCACATAGATGCATGTGCATACACACACATTAGCATGCATGTACACACATAAAAGAACAGACTCCACTTTCATGGTTTCTGGGGAAACTATGAAAATGCATACATGAGGCTGGGGAGATTGCTCAATGGTTAAGGGAGCTTGCTTGCAAAGTCTGCTAGCCCAGAGTTCAATTTCCCAGTACCCACATAAAGCCAGATGCAAAGTAGTGCATACATCTGGAGTTCCTCTGCAGCAAGCAAGAAGTCCTTGCATGCTTATTCTCATATTCCCACTCCCCCCTCCAATAAATAAATAAAAATAAAAATAAAGCATACATGATGTGGCTGACATGCTGCAATGGCTTAAAAAATGTTTCTTTACCAGTATTTTTATTATGGTCTTTACAAACATGCAGAAGCCAAGATCCATTCAAAAGAAAAGATTTCTTTCTTTTCTGAATGGAAGGGCCAAGCCCAGCTCGGTGTGCCCACTTTCCCACAGCTACACACCTGCTGTCTGAGAATCATACTAGTAGCTACCACTGTTGCCACAAACAACTCTGATTGTCTTTTTAATAGCCACTGTGGCCAGCCAGGTCTCTCTGTGACACTAGATTCAAGGTCATTCAAGCCTTCAGCTCCTGCACCTCAACATCTTTTTAACATCTTGGACTAAGAAGCCAAATCCAACCCATAATGCATCTATTCAAAGAAAAGACAGTGTTTGCTAAGAAAGAATAATTTGTGATATAAATTTATCTAGCAACATTTATTCAAAGATCTGAGAACTCTTGACAAGAATGTTTTGTCAGGTTGCACAATTCTGAGGACATTTACCTGGGTCAGAATTGGATTCTCAACACTGAGGTCTTTTGAACTAAGCAGTGCTACTCAACATGAAGTCTAAGAAGAGCCAATTTATCACCTAAATGCTTGTGAAATGCACATTCCTGGCTGCCATTTCAATGCTCTATCAAAACTGCTGAGGGAAAAAAACTGAAATTCTGCTGCCCACAAAGTAAAGACATCACACACAGGAAGTCTTCCCCTTTGCTCATGGAAACTGTCTGGTCTAAGCACTTCTCAACTTTAACCCCAACCTTTTTGCTTTTACATCAAATCCACAGTTTAAAAAAAAAAAAATGGGGAAGGGTTTCGAGGTAGGGTCTCACTCCAGCCCAGGCTGGCCTGGAATTCACTCTGCAGTCTCAGGGTGGCCTCGAACTCACAGTGATCCTCCTACCTCAGTCTCCTGAGTGCTGGGAATAAAGGTGTGTGCCACCACATTCAGACAAACTTAAAAATTTTAACTAAAGTCATTTATACGTACATGGTTTATAAAGAAATTTCATATGTAACAAATGTGAAATGGTGGGTTTGATTCTTAGTAACATGCTTTCCAAATAAAATATATCATTATCAATATAAAATATTTTGTCACTGTATCACCAATAATCTTCTCCCACTACCTGTGTAAGAGCCCTCGTCAGGAACCAGTGCATCACCAGGAGATCTGGAACCACTTGGGGATTTTACAAGGTACTCATGGTCTCATGTGGGGAACTGGCTATGCTGAAGAACCCCAGAAGACCTGGCTGGGAGCCTCAATCTGCACATGCCTGGCAAAGTAAAGAGAGAAAGAACCAGAAGGACATGCCACGGGGGGCGGGGCGGGGAGGGCAGCCTGCCTACATGCCTGGATCTGTCTGCTCCTTCAAATGAAGTGAGACATGCTCACCTACACCAGCCCAGTCTCCTCACTACAGACCAGAGTGGACAGTGGGCCAAGCTGAGGAATCTGTAATTGGGGCACATAGGAGCTTGATAATTGATGCTAGACATGCAACTGAGGAATGTGTTAGGCCTCTTCCTGCCTTACATGTATGCTGGGGTGGAAATCTGGTCCACTTCAGGCAAATGAGGAGACAGCAGCAGTCCCAAGGTGAGAAAATACCCACAACTTGAGTTCTTGACTTCCCAACTCCTGGTGCCAGGACAGCAGTACTTCCTGCCCTCAGGATACATGGGATACCCCAATATCCTACTTCTTGTCTTGAGGGTTCATGAGATATCCCAACATCCCATTTCCTGTCCCTTGGGTTGCATAGGCTATCCCAACTTTGGCTGGTTGGGCAGGCAGCCACTTCTTGCAATCAAATCACCCCTAACCATGACGCATTGTGCTACTCAGTCCTGGACACCAGCTGAGCTCTGATGTCCAGGTGGAGTTGAAGGACACATAGGTGCCAGGAAGGGCATCCTTCTCAGACATACCCTGATGATTGCAGGGTCAGGGAAGGGGAACTGACATCACTCCAAGTGAATGGTACCACAAGGAGAAGCTGACACAAGGCCACCAAGTGGGCTGATGGACAAAAAGAATGAAAACCATGGCAAACTCAGCTTCAGTCCCTGAGTGAACCATATCCTTTATAATTATCACTTCATTTATTCTTCATTAGAGCACAAAGAATGTGATCATGTCATTTTCTTCATGTTATACATGAGCAAACAGGCTAGAAAGATGGCTCAGTAGTTAAAGGCACTTGCTTATGCATGAGGAAACACAGACACTGAAAATTTAAGTGACTGCAAAAGTGATGTGTGTGGTAGCACACGCTTTTAATCCCAGCACTCGGGAGGCAGAGGTAGAAGGATTGCCATGAGTTCAGGGCCACCCTTAGAATACAGAGTGAATTCCAGGTCAGCCTGGGCTAGAGATCCTACCTCACACACACACACACACACACAAAAAAGTGATGTGTGTGGCTAAGAAACAAAGGAGCCAAACCCTCCCGTCAAGGCTCTTAAACCTTAGTCTACTAAATTTTAATCAACACAGAAACCCCAAGTAAGCCTGGTATCCTATGTGACAGAAAGCAGAAGATGAAGTCAATGAGCAGGGCATGGTTGTTGTCACCTACAATCCCAGCACTTGGCAGGAAAATTGCCATGAGTTCAAGAGCAGCCTTGGCTACAGAATGAGACTCTGTCTTAAAAAACCAAAAAAAAAAAAAAAAAAAAAAGAAGAAGAAGAAAAAGAAAAAGAAAAAGAAAAAGAAAAACAAGGGCTGGAGGGATGGCTTAGCAGTCAAGGTTTTGTCTACAAAGCCAAAGGACCCAGGTTCAATTCCCCCAGGGCCCACATTAGCCAGATGCACAAGGGGACGCATGTGTCTGAAGTTCATTTGCAGTGGCTGGAGGCCCTGGCATGCCCATTCTCTCTCTCCCTCTTTCTCTCTGTCAAATAAACAAATAAATATATTTAAAAAGGAAGAAAGAAAGAAACGTAGAGTGTAGCCATGAAATGGTCCTCCTTGCAACAGCAAGGAGCAGCCTGCCTCCTGGGCCTGTCCCTGACCCCAGTTAGAAATGCCACACCTATGGGCACAACACCAAGAAATAAGAGTGTGCAGAGGTAAAAAGGTGAACTGTTGTGCCACCTCACCAAGGCGAGGCTGGCTTAAACAAGAATCAGTGGAGATTGGGTTGGGACCAGGCTACAGATAAGAGGACTAAATTAGATCGACTTAAAAAAAAATGGTATATGGTGTTCTCCTCAGTGATCCCACAAGGGGTAGATGGAAAGACATACTCCCAGCCCAGACAGAACTAAGTAAGTCTGCCAAGAGTCAAGCTGTCAGAACTCCTGACAAATGCTAGAACAGACATCGCATTCTTGAGGTTGGGACTAGATGACAAGCTAAGGGAGAGAAGGGAGAACCTTGATCAGAAGCCATTCTGATACCTCCTTTTATTACTGTCTCACTGCAAAATTCTGAAGCCCAGAGCAGCAATTGACCTGTCAGAGTTCATAGGTAAGTTACCACTAACACATTTGACTCCCTAAAGTCCAAATAGAGCCCAAGGCTTCTCAAGGAATTCTGACACAAGGCACCTAAACTTTTCGATGTTATGATGGCTGATCTTCCTATGAGAATGAACGATGCTCACCCATCCACTTTGCACCATGTCTATCACAAGGGTGATTGGTGCAATAAGACCAGCATGTGTGTGATGACCCTCTGGGCAAGCAGTCACTTTAGGCTAATTGGCCTGCATGACTTCGTGAGAGGCAGCACTGGCTGGAGCTACCTTGGGCAAAGGAAGCAGTCAGGGTCAGGAAACAGGAGGAACAGAGACACCTGGCTGACAAGGCAGTCCATCCCAGGGTCCAATCCCATCTAGAGGTGCTTTCATTATCTGCACAACAGGAAAACCCGTCTGATGAATTGAGGCTGTCCAGGTACTGTCTTCACATGACTCTTCCTTCCCTCCTCTCCTCTCAAAGGTGACAGCCTCTCCATTCTTCCCACACCCCTTTCTCTCCCTTGCTCGAATAATGACCCTGTGAAGGTGCCATTCACTTCTTTCACTTCACAGCTCCACACCTCTCTTCCAGCTACCTGCTGAGTCTCCTCACCTGGATAGTGTGTTGGCACCTCCATCCTCACTCCCTCCCACCTGAGCTCTTTATTTCTGGAATATGAAGAGAGCTGACATTTACTGAGCATCCCACACCTGCTAGGCACCATACCAGGTGCTTTTACTTCCTTTAGGTGTGTAAATGCAAAATCCCATCATCCTTTCTGTCTCCTCACTCTGAACCAGGTCCCATCAGTATTCTCTCTCGTCTCACTGCACAGCCTCTTCCAGGCTCCCACCTGACACCTCTTCTTCTCACACTTCCTGTTCTGTCTCCATGCAAGTGACACTGAATACCATCCTCTGGAGCACAGGGCATTTCCCATCACTGACACTTGGTTCCCCCAATCCATCCCAAGTGCTTTCCTGGCACTGGGTGCTTGCCACCACCTGGCTCTGACATACATTCTCTTACTACACATCAATTCCCTGCAAGCCTTCTGGGCATCAGCCAAGTCACGACTCTGCTCCCCTGGAGCCATGTTAAATTTTCCAGCCCTTTGCTCACACAGTTCCTTCCAGCTTCAATGACTTTTCTTTCCATTTCTTCAAACCTGACTCCTCTCTCCCAGGCCCAGTGCAGAAACAGCATCTCATACTAAACACCTTTGCTTCTCCCACAATGGAGAGCGACTCTGTCCTGCAAACTCAGCTTCATTCATGCACTATCCTGAGACACTATTTAAGAGACTGGACCTTCCTAGGGGTGGGGACTGAGTGAGTTTTACCTCTGCAGTGGCCTCTATACCTAAAGCACTCATCCACCAAGACAACAGCCACTTACTCAGTACACATATACACCCAGCATCTACTGTGCACCAGGTGCTCAATATATGATGGTGGACCAAAAAAGACATAGTGTCTACTTTCCTGAGCTTCCCATCTAGTAAAAGACAAATGTCAATCGAACCTTACCCAAATAAGTATGTATTTATGCTGTAGCAGGAAAAGAATCAGGAAAACTAGCCTAAGGAACAAGGCTAAAACACTCCAGGTCTAAGGCACGGCCTATGCAAAGGTCTGTGGGTAAATGCAGAGGGCCAATGTGGCCAGAGACTGTAAAGGAAACAGGAAAGATGCAAGATGATGAGCAGGGCATCTCGGGAAACACAGGAGATCAGTATGAATATATAAATCTCTGCATTTAGGGTACTTTATCTGTAAAACCAACCAGCCTTACATCTCGGACAAAGCATCAAATACATAACTCAAAATACCCATTTGAAAGAAATTTCCACTTGCTGTTATCCAAAAAGAGTTTAAAGTTCTCCTAGCTAGAGTTAAAAAGGCAAGTTGTAACCAGATTTTTTAAAAATCCTATTTCTATAGGCAATACACTGTTGACTTAATGGCCTGTTGCTCACCCTGCACTGGTGTAAGGGCAGAGGCTAAAGACTGTTTGACACTGATGAAAGGTATTACAGCTGAAGGAGAAACAGTAAGACAGCTTTTTTATACAGTTAGGAACAGATACCCAAAGAGAGAACATACCTGGGCAGAACTAGAACTCACAGCTGATCAGGTGTGTCATCCACCATAATGGCTACAGGCCTCTACTGCTTCCCCAGTCTAGCATACCTGGGTGGGCTGGTCTCTTTGGGTGAGTTGCCTGAATCCAGGAACCAATTAGGTCTCTCCCTTACATATCACCAGAGTCTGACAACAAAAGGCCACCCTAATTAACTATAAAGGGCTTGTCTAGGCAGCCTGTCTGACCTGTGGTTCTTTCATCTGAATACCAGTGTCTAAGTGTCTCCCCTCTCTCTGCCTGGCTAGGGGAGGGGAGGGCTCTTGTTACCTATCGGGCACTTTTCTGCTCGTTTCTCACATGTATTCTGTTTCCAGATGCCTTCTCACTTCCCTATATGTATGGTTTTCCTGTAAACTCTGGTCTGTCACGTGAGAAATAACTCTCCTGACTTGCTTGGCTACTTATTCTCTTGGCATCTGAATTTCCTGGTCCCTGGTCCCTGCTTTGGTGTTTTCTCCCTCTGTATCTTTCCTTAAGCCCTGCGTTCTTCACCACCTAATCCTGCAGCTTCCTCCTGTGTGAAGGTGAAGGGCTGGCGCTCCTAGGCCTTGCTCCCACAGGTGTGTGCTCGTGCATATGTTCCTCCCAAGTCCTTGGTCCAGGCTCTCATGTGTGCCTTCCATGTGCAAAGGTACCAGGCTTGTATTCCCATATCCTGTTTTGCACATGTGCATGTGTGTGTGCGCGTACACACTTCTTTTGAATCTGTAAATCTGGGGTCCCATATTTTGCCTCCCACGTGCACGTGTTTATAGACCTTTCCCCAGAGATTTCTTCCTCTGGGACGGAGATACCCTCGGCCAGTTCAAGGAGGATTCCCTTCTGAGTCTCTCATCTGACCTTTCCCTAAACAACAGTTTTCCCTAAATAAACCTCATACTTCATAATTGCTCCTTAAATAAATTCAATTATTCATAATATAGTCTTCTCAGAATTTGTTTTCTTAATTCTTTGTTAAAATAGACAAGAGCCTAAAAGTTGAGCTTAAGCCCTCTCTGAACCCCAAAATACTTCATCACAATCATTACCTCAACATCATTCCCATTCAGATAAGGAATCTGAAACTCAGGGGTTCAAGGATTGGCCCAAGGTCACCCAGGTGAGAAACAGCAGAGCCAAGTTCTCAACCAAGTCACTGGGACTCCAGAGCTATACCCCACCATCATCCTACAGTGCCTCACACGACAGCCACCATGCCAGCACTTTCTTTATCAACCTCATCCTGGTGCACCAAGGCTCTGGGCACCTGGATACTAACAGTGCAAGCAAAATCATCTCAAGAGGAATGCAGTGCAACTTCTGCCACCTGCTCCCTTCCTGTTCCAGGTCTCCCTCAGAACAGTCCAACTCTTTCTCCAATGTGAATAAAGAGCAGTTTTCCAGGTCACTGCAATACTTAACATCCTGAGAGAACAGGAATTGGAAACCAATGAATCTCCTTAGGCTACATGGCAGCCAAAGTCAACAGACTTTAAACCCCTCTTGCAGGCATCACTGTTTACAGGACACCAAACTGAAAGCAGGGGGCAGGCACAGGTTACTGGGAAGCTCTATCCGTGACTTTCCCAGCTCTTGATACATTTCTGAGTCTTGTCTGAAGGACAATGTCATGTTTTCACCATCAATCAGTAAGCCCTTCTTCCAAACTATTTCTACCCTCCCTCCTCAAGTCCTACCTAGACTAGTAGCCAGACACAGGGGAAATGAGCAAACCTTATTGCCAACCTTCCTGTGGATCAGTCAACTGGCCTCGGTCTCCAGCAAGATCTCATTAAACTAGTAATGACAGACATGTGACCGCACCCAAGGCTACGGCCAGCTGGTCCTCCCTTTTGCTCTCAAAGACAGCGTGTTTTACAACTGCATTCCTCAGCTACACTGATACAGGCTCAATTATGTCCCCTAAGATCCATAATGTTGAAGTCTTAGCTCCTAGCACTTTGGAATGTGATTGCATTTGAAGATAAAGCCTTTAAAAGATGTAATTAAGGTAATTGCAGTCATATGGGTGAATCTTAACCCAACAAGCCTTGTGACCTTATAACAAAAGGAAATTAAGATAGAGATATATACAGAGGAAAAAGCATGTGAAGACACAAGGAGGAGGCAACCATCTACAAGACAAGGAAAAACACCTTCAAAGAAACAACCCCTAAGTCCAGCCTTAAGACAAAATAAATTCTAACCACCCAGCCTGTGGCATTTTGTTCTGGCAGTTCTAGCAGATTAATCAGGTGCAGGCTCCAAGTTACTCCTGTCACCTAGTTCACTGCTGCTCTTGCAGGACACAAACAGGCTGGTGTCCCTTCTATAGCAGTGAGTCTATGCACAAAGCCCACAGACAAAACCTTGTTTGTATTTTTGATTATAGAGGTAATAAATCAAGGAGTGAGTGGCGTTAAAACACAGTCAAACCTCTCCACAGTCAAACACACAAACCTTGCATCAATACCTGTTTTAAACTACATGCTACAGGAGGCTTTTCCTGTTAAGAACTGTGTTAAACAAATGCTTACAGTAACTGCTGTATCAGGATGTCTACTCAAACAACCCTCATAAAAAGGAAGGAAAAGGAAACACTAGGGAGTCAGGGTAGGAGACAGCAGACCCTACCACAAACTGGGAAGCCAGGTCACTGTTAGGGTGCTTGCCTAGCAAACACAACGTTCAGAGCCCAGTACTCATTCCCCAGCTCTACAAAATAAATAAATAGATAAGATTCTTTCAGAAAAAAAAATATCAGCAGCTAAGTGATGATTAAGAGTACCCAGGGGTGACTAGGAGTTTTGAGAATCCCAAGATCAGGTGAAGCATCTGCAAGCTAGCTAGGTCTTAAAGGCTGAGGGGTTTCAAGAACCGCTAAAAGCCAAACAATAAGGAGAGTAGGTTTCCGTTTAGTCTTCTGAAGATAAAGAAGGACTGAAAAGATCAGAAGGAGCTCCAAGCCTGGAGCAATGCTACCACACAAGTATGGGAAGTAAACAGCAATAGTTATGAACAAGGGCTATAGGCAGGCACTGTGCTCAGCGCACTACAGATGCACCAACTCACTTACACCTCACAATAACCACAGGGGGATGGGTGTCTGTTACTACATCCATCTAGAGAAGACAATCAGGCAGAATAGAAGTTCTGCTAAGGCATGACTCTACAGTCAGCCCTTCCCCCACACCAAGCTCACTAGAATATCCTCAGAACTAAAGCAGTGGCTGGCTCATGGGCACATAATACTTATTTATTAGAGGAATGACAAATCAAGTACCTATCTTAAAAGGAGCTCTGCAATTAGCCTCCAGAACACATCCTCTGGGCTTAGCTCCTACTTTCCACCCCAAGGGGTAGAGAAAGAAGCCTTCCTAGAGAAATGGGAGTGAAATACAAGTGTGTGGACAGCTGCTCCCTTAGCACGCTAAGCAGAGTCTGCATTTTCTGCTCTGGGGTAAGAGCCAAGCCACCGTTGCTCCAGTACAGAGCTTAGAGAAGACAACAAAGGGACAGTCCAGACATGTACAAAGCACAGAGTAGCCGGTAAGAACGCTCCTTTCCCCTGTCTTGGGACACTCCGTAGGATCTCTCGCCCACCAGCTGGGGCTATAGCCAGTAATCCACTTTGACACAGGACAAAGCACTGAGAGAGGCAGATGATCTGTCCACTCTCCAGCAATAGCCTCTCCCACAATTGGGGTGCCTTCTGGAATCACCTGAAGTAACACACATATTCTAGAGTTTGCACAGTGAATTTTATACTTCCTTTCTATTTGAGGCAAATCAGAATGGTTCTTTACAAAATAAGGAGTTTCCTTTCAAAGACAGCAAAGACTCCTACTTAAAAATATTAGGTAAACAATCAAATAGGTGTTATGTCAATGTGACAGAAAATCATGATGGAAGTTATTAAAATAGAAAAAACACTGGTTTCTGGGAACTTTCTCCCTTTTATATGTCCTCATCCTTGCAACTCACCCATTCAGCCAGGTATGTCATTGAAAAGCAAGAGTTTACAGATACTAAGTTTTCTAAATTTTCCATCAAAATTCCTTAATAATAATACACACAAGAGGGAAGGAGTAGGAAGGTAGAGGAAGAAGCAGACATACAGCCACAAAAGGCATGTTCACTAAGATACTCTGAAGTTAGCAACAGGCTTGACCTGGAGCTGGGGCCCTGCCCTCTGCCTGAAGAGGGCAGGAACACAAAGCTCCCTTTGATACTATCCTAAATTCCACTCTATTTTCTGGCTATAGAAGCTTAGCTCAGCCTTGTCCAAAGAACTGCACTGAGGTCTCTAGACCCTGATCCAACAATAACACACAAAGAGGCCTTCTCTCTCTGATAAAGCAGGAGCCCCTCCCAAACAAAAGTGAAGTTCCATTTGAGAAGAATTCACACAGCTCCGAGCACCTTACCTTCTCCTCACCCTCACTTTTAGGGATGATCAAGCCGCAGGTTGACTGTGGGTGTAAGGGTAAGCTGAGTTCTAGAACAGGATACAAGGAGAGAGACAAGCACTATGGATACAGAAAAGCAGTATGGCTGGGCTGTAGCTCAGGTGGTAGAGCACATGCCCAGCATGCACAAAGGCCTGGTTGCCAGCCCCCATACCAGGTGTGTTGGCTCACACCTGTAACCCCAGCTCTCAAGAGGTGGAAATAGGAAAAAGTTCAATGTCATCTTCAGCTACATAGCGAGTTTGAGCTCAAGGGCAGCCTGGGATACCCTGTCTCAAAAAAAAATTAAAATTAAACAGGAATGGAAGACCAACTGTCTTATTACTCTATTTATTACTTTATACACTAATGTAAAAATAAATAAAAGATTCTGATATGCACACACATGTACACACCCGCATGTACCCACACAAAGGGAAGCAATAATATCACAACCCACACTGACCCAGGGTTAGCTCTGTAAGAACAGACTTGTCTTGTTTATGTTGCATTCCCAGGGCCAAATGCAGTCAGTCTTGTGCTCAAGGACATAGTAAACTGGTATTGAGTGAAGGAGCTGAATGAATGGAGCTAGTGACTCAATGATGGACGGATAGATTGATGAGTGGGAAGATGGATAGATGGATGACTGGCAGATTTAGGAATCAGTGAAGAAGAATGACTGAAAGTTCACGTTTTCCCTTTTTGCTTAAGGACTAGTAACTATATAAAGACGTCTCAGTGGACTGTTTCTTCCTTCTCACAGCACCCTTTAGTGTGCTGTGAGAAGAGTAACAGATTAAAAGCAGAACTTTTGAACTTTGAACCATCAGAGCTCACTGCATAGAGTAGTTAGTTAAATCCCATGTGAACTTTCCAGGACTTACTCAGAACCACCAACACCCACCCCCACTTGTCTGGAACTAGTAGGAGCTGACAAAATTCTAGGGATGGTACTGATTTGCATCAACTGACAATCAGATTCCTCCTGCTGAGAAGTTCAAAGTCCTTCCATTCACATTTTGGCTTCCCTCTCAAGGGACTTTTATTTAGAGCATTTTTTCCCTTTTATTTTCTTCCTTTTCAGTGTGCTTATCTGTGTTTCCTAATCATTCTACAATGAACATGGATCACACACAAACTGATAAAACACACAAATAAGGTCACTGGAAAGAGACATTGAAAATGCACACTTTATAGTTACTTTAACATCTCTACATTCAAAAT